>DWON01004342.1:0-16395 GCA_018251015.1 Phocides pigmalion okeechobee | reverse complement strand
AATTTAACCAAATAATGTTCAATAATGTTCAACAGAAACAAAAATATATACAAAGGGTAATGTAAACATGCTTGTTAGTCTTGACCATTGCCTGAGATTCACTCCTATAGAGTTCAAAGGTATTTATACAATATGCTATATTTAAATAATTTGTGAAAGTGATCAAAATCTTTTTAAAATCCCCAATATATCAAATATGTATGTGTTGATCTTTACATATTTACCTAATTCTATGTTGGGTGTGCTTATTATAATCCTACTAAAAAGAAAGTTGTATGAATATTGTATGAAACAATTGTTTCCTTTTTTATTGTCTTGGATATGTTAAAATATTGTCAACGTAATTTATTTCTGGAACCTAATTATATATTTTTTATTCAGTAAAAAACATAAAACAAGTCACATGTAAAATAACCTATGAAATTACTTGTTCATAACTAGCTCTTGTAGCATTTGTTTCTCTGTCGTGAAATTGCCAGCATCATTAGAAGTTGTACACTTATCTGAAAGCCACTGCACATTGTATCTTTTTTCACCCCAGTTCATGTTTTAACATTAAAGAGCTGCAGAAATAAAATGACATATTAATTGAGCATTTGACACCGAATTCTACTCCTTCACTCAATAAATACTTGACAATTAACACCATGGAATATAAATATAAGAAATTAGAGACAAAGTATACAAATATTTAATTATAGTTGTATTTACCCAATCACAAACATTTCTAGTATCAGTATTTAAAATAATAGTAATGTCGAAGTTACAGTCAATGTATTTTACCCTATTATAGTAACTTGAGCTTACTATTAAGCATCCTAAATTTGATAATGTGGACATAGAAGTTTTACCACTTTCATTATATATAATATAGTATGAAGTATGATAGTATTTGAAATGTAATTATATTAAAAGCCTATTTTAATAATCAAATTCAATCCTAGCATAGTTAGTTCACTGATTTACATATTTTATATGAAAATATTTATAGACCTATATGTTAGTTTAAGAAATAAATTAAAGTAGTAGAACTAAACACAAATATTTGTTGTGAACTCTTTTTTATGTTGAAATAAAAATATATACTTCCAACATACATATAAAACTAGCTGACCAGGCGAACTACGTTCCGCCTAAGAGAAAATGAATGAGCAGATTAGAATTCCAAAACTGCTCATTCATTTTCCCCCTAACACACAAACCTAGACAAAATCACGTTTAGCTGTCATTTGCCTTTTGTTCTTCCATGTCAGATGTGTTTTGTTATGCCCCATTTTATAATGAGTTGTCACAAGAGATCGCGGTCGAACGGGATAAAAAGTATCCTATGTCCGTCTTCTGGTTCTAAGCTACCTCCCCACCAATTTTCAGCCAAATTGGTTCAACCCTTCTTGTGTTATAAATAGTGTAACTAACATGACTTTCTTTTTTATATATATAGATATATATAGATGTTACATTACTTAGAAATATAACAAAATGCTGTCTTTGGTTGAATGGTAATATAAGTTATATTGTACATTTTTCATATAAAAATCTCGTTCTTTTTACAGTTAATCAACTAAACAATAATATTTTGCATCACCCAAGATGTAAAACTCCTTAGAGTTTGCGATTTGAATGGGTATTTTGATGGTTACAGGCTGAAATATTTGTAAGGAGTTTCCATATTTTATAATTTGACTGTTCAGAATGTGAAATATGTTCAACTATTACACTATTAGCAAAACTTGTCTTTTATGGATACTTAATTACACCAGTTGCTTCTTAATTAGTTCAACAAAATTTAGTAGTGTTTAAGCTATTTAAATTTTTGTTGCCAATTACTTATGCATTAGTGGTTGAGATACCTTGATAACATTTTCTACACATGAAATAGATTTGTTTGTTGTGTTGTAGATTCTATAAGACTGAAATTAACTGGAGTGACAATAATCTTGTAAAGAATGAGTAAAAGGGCATCAAATTGTTTAATTTACTATAAAATTGTATTATGTGTTGTTTAAGGAAGATAACGAACACATGAGCATGCAGGCCTACTGATGTTCACATTTTGTTGTAGCCCGTGTTCATGGTTTAGAAATGTAGGTGTCCACATTTCTAAAGAGAACTAAAATCCTATTAGAAGTCATACTTGAATGATTTTTCTACTCCTAACTACCAAGATAGCTGCCTCATATGTAACTGTAGTCGATAACTGCAATTTTTAACCAAAACACAAAATTTGCTTCACAGCGGATTATGAGTGTCATGATGGTACGTCCTCGCACAATGATTTATCTATTTTAATGCCTTTCAGTATTCATCAAATATTACATACATTTGACTCTAAAGTAACATTGTTGAAAATTGCAACTCTTGTACAAATATAAGCTTGCAAAAAATATCATGTCTTTGAAAGGTCAACTTAAATGAGTTGCAATAACAGAAGTTATCATAATGTATAATGCACATATTGCAGTTAACATCTGCCAAAATGGTACTTGTTGCTCTCTTATCTAATTAATTGTAGCTTATGAATATCTGAATTACTTTTTGTTTGTTATAATAATAATATTTTTTGTGACGATACTGACAAATAAACATACTAAAGATTTTTAATAATTAATGATAAGTGAATAATTTAGTAAGTTTAAAAATGCTTTCGTATCACACTAGAAAAAGATAAAACAATGTTAGTAATAACCAAGTGCTCAGTTTAGACAATATTTAGGGTAAATTGTTTTTTGTTTATTTTGGTCGGCAATATTTTTTGTATGCAAGACAAGATTTATGAATGGTAAGCGAAACTATCTGTGTTGCATATCCAAAACAGTTATACCCATATATATGTTGAAAAACTGCTTTCACTACTTGCCTTCAAGAACTAAGGTTGTGGATACACGAACTAAAACAGAACTGAAGTACTATCATTGATCGTACATTGGTGCATGATTACTTGTGTGGACTAAGCTGGTTTCCTTGCTAGTAGTAACTATACTTTGTAACCCAAACACAGTTAAGAATTTAGAATTTTGTATTAGTTCATTTATGTGCACAACTCATGTCCTTATTCTTGTTCATGAAAGAGAGAAGTGGTTGGAAATGCCCTAACACTACTTTTGTTGTGTAATACATTAAAACCAGTGATGTTATCGGCTTCAACTATAAGTTTAAGTTAGGCTTAAACAATTTTTCTTTATTCAAAATAAAGTTTTATTACGGACTATAAAACATGATAAATACGTATGCCATCCTCACAAAATATATTCATCATGTAACAGTAAAAACAGATACTTCTGATATTGTTCATAACATAGAGAAAAATAATGTAAAAAGAGTCCTATAACCAATGTTCTAGGTAATAAATTATCTCCATGTCCTTATGTCCATGTTAAGGTGGGAGAACCATAGTTCGACCGGGGAGGGTACCTCCCACCATCATAATCCGCCGTAAAGCATTACTTATGTTTTGATTGGAGAGGTGTGGCTGCCGGCTATACTTTGAATGTGAGGTGACCATCTTAGTCCCCAGGTGTAGTAACATATCTATGTTCAAGCTCAGATGGGATTGTGGTCATGTTTGTGGTATGATGTGGATGTCTATGGGCTACGACTGCTTAACTGATGTTAAGACTAGCAAATGAGCATGCAAACCACCTGATGGTGGTTTGCTACTTGCTCGTTTGCTACTCTTCTCATATAAACGAAAAAAACAATATTTCCTGTCATGATCTATCCCTATAATATTTACAGTTGACATGTACAACAAAAATGTATTTTTAGGTGACATTAAAACAAATAATGTACACAACAAAAGTTGTTTTAGATTTCTGGATAATATTTTTCATTTTGCAATTTTTGTTGCATGTTCAAATTGCAATTATAAACACATTTTATGTTGGCCTATAACAATGTTTCACAGCAAGAATAATTTGACACATTTGAGGTATTTACTTTGAGGTAAATACAGCATTTTTCTTTCTAATAATTCCATTATATGAGAGTTGATTTGAGACAGAATACTCTTTGTATTTACTACCTATAATAAATTATATGACATAATTAAATGACAATAGAAAAACAGACTACTTTAATGAATTTCTTCTCATGAATTTTTTTCAAGAGGCTAATTTCTTTCACATACGTTTTTGTACCTATATATTAATAGATATAAAAATTGTGTATTAATTAGTTAATTGTAACTGAGTAGGTCAATTACAATAATTAATTATTATATGTTTTTTTAATAATCCCTTATTTTCACTTCATATTTACATAGGACCAAACTGGAAATTACGTTTTTAATGTAAAAATCATTCCTTCTAATAATAAAGTATTTTACTAGTTCAGTTAATAAATGATAGAGTTATGCATTAACAAACATAAAACCAAAAAACAGAGAATCTCTTTTTTTGTAAATTGGTTGAAAATATTTTGCAAATTGCCATAAGGCTATCTAGAAATATCTTATTGATCTAGATAATGTAAAGCAATGCTTGCTTTATATAGAAGAATACAAATTTTCAATATTGGTGTATACTATTTTAATGTTCTGGTTTGAAGAGTGGTAAAGCATATTTAGAGACATTCTAACTTAGTCTTGAGGCGAAGCAACATATAACAAATTTCAGGGTGGACTCCTATTTTATTTGTAATGTGCTGCATTTAATACTATGTACTATGTTGGGTGCTTCAAACTAATAATCATAATAATTGGCAAACAGTCATAAGAATCCATATAGTGATGAAAATTATTTGTGATCTTAAATTATTGATATGTGTTATAACTGAATAATAATTTATTGTGACTTCTGTTTATTCGTCCGAAAAAAAATCTTTAACAATTTGTTTAATTCAAAGTAGTTTGAAGATCTTGTGAATGAGATTTTGCACCAAAAATAATTCTTTTTTACTGAGCTAATTTGTATAGATGCAAAATTATAAAAAAATATCAACAGAACAACTAGTTTTTCGATAAATATTTTTACAGTTTTTTTATCTATTCATGTAGTATTTTAATGAAAGCCTAGAAGATTAAATTTTGGTTTCAGGCTCATTAGGTTAATAGAGTTGATATTTCCTTACGTAATTAAAAATATTGCAGTCACTGTAATGACTGTAAAAATAAGAAACATCTATTTCGAACGACGAATGAATTACATACTAAATTGAATTTACTTATTGAATTTCTCACCCTATTTACAAAAAAAAAAAACTAACTTATTATGCACCAAAACCTCCCACAGGAATCACTCTACCTGTTGTTGAAAACCGTGAGAAAATCCGTCAAATACTTTTTGAGTTTTTCATGAACAGACAGACAGACGCGTCGGGGAACGTTGTTTTATAACATTTAGAGATTTAAATGCCTGATATTGTAACGTGTATAATTATTTGTATAATATTGAAGGGAAAATAGTAATGAAAGAAAATATAAAAAGAATGGAATAGGAATATAAAAGCCCGGTTATATAAAGCTCCAAAAGATCGTCTCGGAGAAACGAACTTGGGCAATATTCAGTGGCAACAATATTCCCAATCAACTTCCGCGAATTGGAGTTTCGTCGAGAATGCGGCACCGCATGTCATGTGCGTTGGGTTTAGCACTCGGAATAACTTTCGATTGTTTCGGCCGACCACTAAACGTCACTGGTACAAAATTAGAATCTGACACTGTCTACGGTACTATCCGTTTGGGGAACTAACCAACGGTTTGCCACTAAATCACAACACGTTACTTTCGGAAGCAGCGTTGTGTTATGTGTTTAGGTTTGCCAATCACATAAAAAAACTCATAACTTGGCAGTCCACTCTGTGTTTTAGACGTCCAAACTATTTTAGAGAACAAAGCAAATTAGCCGCATTAGTTAGTGCATTTCAAGGAAACCCTTTTAATTTTTATTTTGTACAAAAAACATTTTATTTGAGAAAATTGTCTAAATTGATAATTTACGTCAGTAAAATCTTAAAATTATAATACAATGCCCGAGTCGGTTTTGCAATTACTTAAAAAAATATTTGATATTTTCGGCAAATTAAGTAAATATGAAAATGTTTTATCCACACACGGCTGACGGATTTTGTGCGTTAATCGTTCCCCAGCCACGGATGTTGGGGCACGGTTATATTGCATTAGCATACAAGATAATCTTATTGTAGGTCAACACCCGTTTTAGTTACACGACCGACGTCTCTATCATTGGTGCACTTTGGAAGGCACGGTTGTTGCATATTTGTGTTATATGTAAATAACCAAGTATACATAGTATGATGAGGTTGAAAGGTTACAATTCCGCGCCAATCCGCCCACACAGCCATAAAGACGTGCCTAAGCAATCGGTTAGTGCCCGCAGGAAAGTATTAACGAGTCTTAATAGACGTAATTAATATGACCCGGACGGATTCTTTGGAGCAGAACCTGGCATTCTTGGTTGTTCCAACATGAAAACATTGTTGAAGTTTGGTAGCTGGTTTATAATTGACAATATTTTCCACCAGAACTTTTAGTTGCATTGTAACTATATTGCTCAGTACTTAGTATTGCCATAAATTTTGAAGAGAGCACTGAGCTCGCAAAGCAACTATGACGGCGGTCGGTAGTTACATGGGTGACCGTCAGTGTCGACATTTTGTTTGCGTTTCCGTGATTCCGAGGGCACGTTAAAAGTCCGCCCTGATTTTTATTAATACATACATGGGAGTTATTAATCTTAGAAAGTTAACTCGCAGTGAATAGTTCTTCTACAGTTATGGGGCAAAACTAGTGGGCAGTGATAGGGCATTTGAAATAGTTGTAACCACATAAATTGTATTTATTGTTAGAACTGACATTTTAAAAATTATATAAACAATTATAGATTTAAATTTGTCGTACCACAAGCACATGTTGCATTCAATCAATAGATTATTCATATCTGTAATATATTATAGAGTACACGAAATGAATTTATAAAAATAGATACCAACGTTATTCATCCATCTAAGAGAAAACTTCAATATAGTAAATATTTTTGCGTACAGTGTTTTTTCTCGATCTTATTTAAAATGTTAAAACTATTTAACACTAAAAGATGATGTATAGTTGTACGGAACACTTCTCCACGAGAAAGTGTCGCACTTTATCAGTAAATCAAAACTCGTGACTTCACATGAGACATTAGTCGTTTAAGATTTTTGAATTTTTTTGTCAAAATAAGTCTTAGATTAGCCAACGATAATATACACCTGATTTTAAATATTCACTGCAGTCCATGCACGTCCATATACAACCTCAAACAGCATTGAAGTATTATCCGAGACAGTACTTAGATTGAGGACTGAGATGGTCGTCTCATTTCTAAGTATAGATTGCAACCGCACCTCTTCAACCAAAATATAAACGATGGTAACTCGCTGTTCGAACTACAATTCTACCGCCTGTCAGATTCTTGCAGTCAAATGTTAAGGATTGGGTCTTTAATTTAATATCCGTAAGATTGACGTGGCGCAAAGCTTGGCAGTTTTTATGCTTTTAAACAACCTGCATAAATTGACTAGATTGTTGTTTAGGTTATGCATTAAAGTATTCTGAAGTTTGTCATTTTGCTTTGATAAATATTATAAAGAGCAGGCAAACGCGATTCATCCAAATTTTTTGGGAAACAAGAAATATTACGTTCTAGATATCTGTGTTGTAGACGCGTTATATGGTGCGTGAAGCATTTATTAATTTGGATTTAATTTTCACGAGCTTTTTTAGTTTTGCTATTAATTTGTTTCATGGATAAAATGTTGCTTTATAAGTTTATAATGCTCTCTTTTAAAATTATTTACGGGGATATAGAAATTATTCAACCTTAGGTTATTTCATATAAGTAATTTTTCAAAAATATTATTGACAATGGATCTTCGGCGCTTCTGTCAACAACAACGCTTCTTTTGTAATACTAATGTTTCCTTCTTGATATTAAATATTTGGAATTACTTATGTGAACAAACGTGAATCATATTGTCCCTTTTCAAAGTAACGGTCAGTTGATACTTCTATAATCATTATCATTATGAAATGAGATTGAAGTAATAATAAAAATATCGCATAAAAAAATGTCGTAGGCAATTGTCATAATTATGATCCGGGGTTATCTGAATATTCTGAAAATATAAGTATTATTTTGTTGAATAGGTTATATGTGATATAATTAGTAAAAATACAGTCAATTTAGTTCAAATTAGTATATTTATTTCGTTACTGATGATAGTGTAAAATCTTTGAATAGGAATAGAAGAGAATTGGGTCATGCAATTTGGATTCTGTGAATGCGTATCACAGTAAAGCCAGAGGACGGCCCTCCCAACGTGTTGCCATTGGTGGAACATTCAGTCTATATTCCTACCTTACGTTCATAGCGATTGCGTCACGAGAACACTGATGACGCATTGGAACACGATACTGGAACGGCCCGTACTCGTAGTTCATGCGCACGTGAGTATATAACATGCAACCCGTTAAAGTTTTATCTATCTATCAACGGGGTTTCTTATCGCAATGAATAATTTGCCATGCGGGCCACACACATGCAGAGGAATACATTTCACCCAATAACTAGACAATACTAACAAAACCCTACACATAAATGTTACCATGGAATTTCCATAAATAGAAAATTATTTAAATTAAAATTAATATTTTCAGATAAATAAAATTTATGAAATATTTAGACTTGTTGTATGTCCTAGAGGCGGAAATTAATAATGTTAAACAGCAAGGGATTATACAATTTTTGGCGCAGTCCACGGCACATTTAAAACTAATGCCAAGAGTTCCTAATATGTTTTTCAATCAGTAAATGTAGCTGTACGTTGATGTGTATTCTGCTATGAACGTGTGTATCTTTGTTGGTTTATATTATAATTAACACCCATGATCGCATCGAATTTTTGCTGTTTTTATAAGGATATAAAGTTGATAATGTACATATGTTTGTATTTTTATGATTCGGAATAACACGATAAAGCAATCTCGCACCTGGCGTGGAGTGGAGTGAATACGGTCTTGTTAACGTATTACTTATACAAATTTGAATCGATTGGCTGAATAATAATAATTAAAAGGGGAAAATGACGTCAAAACACTGGGTGAAAAGTTATTATGAGAATACGAAGTTTTTCTTTACACAATTTATCAAAAAAGTAGGTTAAACATTGTTTATCGAGTTTGAAAGAATTCAAGGTTGCTTTAGCAAGAGATTTAATATCTTTGTATCGGCAATGTTTTGGCAATGGTTCCGCCGATCTCCGCCGCTAACTAAACGTCATTGCCTCATACCTACGTCTAAAGTTGATGATTGACCTTTCAGCATGAGTACTGAAATCCATTGCTGAGAAAATGTCAAAGAAAATTTAAGTACTTATGTTTTTAATACAGTAAAAGAACGTTAATATAATTAATGAATTCAGTAATCTTAAGTCTGGATTATTCAATAAACAGTCAACAAAGTTATCGAGCCAACCAATTCAGACTTAATTATACCTACTCTCCCATATGTGCACTTATTGAGAGCCCAATGATATTATTACATTTTGAAGTTTATCTAAAGATGCCTCTTCAGTTCACGACAATGACACTCAGTTCAAGGTTTACTAGTGTAGTGTGAAAAGCACGACGCGTACACGGATGTGTACCTGTGCTTATACGACATACTTATAGACAGGGATCTGATTACAGATATCGGATCAGTAACTAAGAGCGGAATGCTTGCCACATTATAACCTATTCTAAAATGTTTATAGATTTTGCCATAACATTTTAACGTTAAGCAGTTAAATAATAGAAATATTGAAAAACTAGATATATTGCTTATTTTGTTATTAATAGTTGTGTTATAGATTTAGTTCACGATTGTCCCCGATTGTAAAGTTAGTCTTCGAAAAAAAAGTATTACCATTCCATTTCATACAACCTTCATAATTATCGTATTTCTAGTATGACGCCCTGGAAAATACATGGCCTTCATAATGAAAAAAACACTGCAAAAATTTATAGAACGTAACGGCAAATTGCAAAGTTCTTCAATTTATAAATAAGACCATAAATATTTCTAACCTAAAATTAGGCAATATAGTTTTGACATGACTTTATATTGAAAGTCACGTTAAAATCGATTTAGAGGTTTTACACTATTTTGAATAATCATTCGGATTTTAGTATTGATACCGCGCAAATAAGTTGGTATTATAATATGTTTACTTACGAAAGAATTGCCTTTTCGAAATATTTATAACGAAGTATGAATTGGATAAAAAAAATTAGAAAGTGGTACTTTTAATGCTTATTAGAACTCATAATGCTAGAATCGCAGATTGACCATTCAACTATTCCTCTCTGGATCTCATACGTCAAATAGTAATATAAATATAAATAACCTTGTTAATAAAAATAGACTTCGTTGTTCAGATTTGTGAGGGCTGTACTCGAGATAGATGTTCATGGATTTATTAGTCGAAACCTAGGAAATGTACGTAGTGTAATTGTAAATCAGAACCGTGTAGTGTCGAAGCGACAACTTCATGATTTTACTTTTGTGAAAATTCGTTTATCCCATTGTTGATCATGGGTCTCCTTTCAGAACTTGATAACTTTATGGCAACTCCCAGATATGCAGGTATTATTTATTCGCCGGTATAATCAATTATTATAACACAAATTGACAAATCAGAAGTGCATGTGCACGAAATTCGAGTCCCATACCACCTATGTGACAGGGATTTTACCACTAACCTATAAATGCTTCAATTTTATTACTCATCTTATAAAATATTATTAATTAGTTAATACGTTATATTGATAACTACCCGCGACTACGTTCACGTGGACTTGAGTTTCGGGTTTTTACAGATTTTCAAATAGCAAAAGTCCTTGTGTATTTGTTTATCTCTGATTAATAGAAACGTAGAAAGTAGATATCGGCCGAAGTGAATTACTTTTTAACTTAACGTAATGCTTCACGATGTTCGACGTATAACCCTTGGGGACCAAATAATAAAGTTTCTCATCATTGCTCATACGTGATAAAGCTAATTGTATGAAAATGTCTTCTACTTAAGTTAACACCCGCAACTTTTAAATGGATATAATTTTTAATGTATAAATCTGTAGAAAAGAAATGAAAGGTGTATGTAATGTAAAAATGTAAAACTGCTCTTTAGGTATTTATATACACCTAAACAGCAATTGTTACATTTTTACATTAATCCTGTTACAGGCCTGTAACAATAATCCCCTAGTAATAATTTTCTCATACGCCTTCCATATAAAGGCAGCGATCAGCTACAATTTTATTTTTTTATAGATTTTTGTTTGCATTTAACAATTAATACGTCATTTACCTGTAACTTAATTACATTGCACTACGGTTATATCTTACTAATATTATAAATTCGAAAAGAAACAACATTTGTGTATGTTTCCTTTTGCTTGTCAAAACTATTGAACAAATTCTTATGAATTTTAACATAGAAATAGAAGAGACCTTAGAGACAGACAGAGGCTACATTCCGTTCCGAAAATAAATTTTAAAGGGTTGAAAAAGGGGATCATAATTTACAATTTACGACGGAAAAATGGTTATTTATTAAATCACTTTTAGTTTGAAAGGTAAAATTTCGTAATATCGTCTTTGCACACGAAAAAACATACATAACATTGTATATGACTTTTATATTGTGAGAAATGGTAAATCTGCGTATAAAAGAATATCGTCAACCCATTCATGCTGCCCTGCGGTAATGGGGTATGATTCTTTTTCGATTAAAAAAATATATTCCAATATTCACCAAAGACAGTTACAAAGTAGGTACTCATTAGTTTAATTCTTCCAAACATTTTTTTATCATCGATCGGATCGAAGTCCGAGGTGTTTATTTGCATGTCAAATAATAATCAAATAATGAATTTGTTGTCCAAATATAATTAAATATTTAAACGTATTATCGGAGTTCAAAATCGTTAACGCCTCTGTAAATTTATAAATTAAAATAAAAACAGTGGGTTCCACATATTACTTATTTAGTTATTTTCTTAATTGATAATAAATATAATAATTAAATATTATTAGTACAGTAATTGTTGAATCTAAAGAAAGGTATATTAGTAATTATACTAATAATTACGATTAACTTAGAGTTCTAATATTTTATTTATAGATATTAGAGGTCTATAAATGTAAACACGTACAGACAAACTATTCCATTTTGTAAGAATGCCTATTACGCATATCATAGCTGTGTTTACGTTATTCTCCTCCAGGGCCGCATTGATCATTCTATCGATTGCCATACATTTTTATATCTGTGTGTGCCGGTTTCGTATCGCATCTGGAACGCCGTGTGTGTCCTATTTATAAAGCGTACAAAATTTACCATTAATTAGATAAATTAAGATTTACTAAAGGTGCGCATATACATCACACACTTGGTTGTGATTTTATTAGTAGATAAGCTAATGTGCAATTAAGAATTTTGAAGCTTTTACATTTGTGTTGATATAGAGAAATGAGTGTGGCTTAATTACTTCTTATAAGATTAGGTACTTTATTATTTAACCAATTTTGCTGTATGGATGTTTCTTTTATTATGTTTATATCGAGTGGAATATCGTATACCAAAATGTGGGGACAGTGTGTCAATTACCTATTACATAAGATTTATAATTATTATCGAATGACGTTTGGGATAGCACTTTGTCTTGCTTTGTCGTGGTGTAAATGGGCGCGTCTGGCTCTAGTCTGCGACTTGACGATTTGTCACACACTCACACAGCAATCACTGAATATATGTTGTATTATTTTCTTGCCTCTATATTTTTGTTCAGCTCACAATAATCATTTAAATTGTCTACGTTTTATTCGTTTTTAAATTAATAGCGGTGATTATATCACAATATCGTAAATTATATAGATCACAATGTGACCATCTGTCGGTCGAATCTGCTTTTGCCATCGTGATCTGAGTTATTATTTGGCAGCGTTTGATTGCGGATGCGTTTTGTCTGCGCTATATGCCGCGTGTAGGTCTATACTAGTATTTATAGTGCCCGATACACATCTCACTAGGTACTTCGAAAAATTAGGTCGTTGACTTCGTGAACTTATAATTATTAGATATACCGTGTAGACACATTTTGTTTAATTATTTTATCTCTGTTGCTTAAATATTTCCATACCTGCGCAAGTGACTTTACAGATCCTATGATTGAAATATTAGGAACACTCAATTAAAAGCGACCTAAACTTATTTGTAGTCTTCATGCGATGTTAAAGTCTGATTGCAATAAACTTCCAGTTACCCTATTTTTCATCGTCACTAACGCCTTAACATCCGCGACCCAAAATGTAGCAACTGGTGGCCGGCTAAAAATGTACACGCCCCAATTATTGCCTTAATGCCATAACATACTGTCTAGAATCGAATTTTAATGCTGTCATTGACCGACCTACATAATTTTTAAAGGAAAGATATATTGCTGAATGACAGAACACCGAGTAAATATAGAATTGGGCGAGAAATTTTTTCGAGGTCAAGTGAGACAGCGGAGAGATTCGTTGATATAAGTTACGTCATAGGCTGCACACGCGCCATGAATGTTTTATTTTAGTGTTAATTGTGGACATAGGAGCGGGCTTGACTGACATAAACTGTGTTGCCAACCAAAACATGTATGTGCCGATAACTGTCGATAGGTTGGGTTCAATATTAACGCTACAAAATAAATACAAAAATATATAATCATATTACATCAATTTAGCTATGTGAGCTTTGGTCTGCAATGTGTATCTTCTTAACTAAGGGGTAAGAAGAAATAATGCATGTTATTCAACAAAACTTTTTTTGGTAACAAAAACAGAAAAGTTAAAATCTTCAAAAACCTAGAAAACATTCAACTTGAATTCCATTAACAGTGATACACTCACATATGAATGATTAGTTCAATGTACTTTTATATACAATTCCTGATACATCCGGGCCCTTTGATAAATGTACGGCGTGCGACATTAGGCTTGCCGTCCAATGTCAACGCTGTCAGTAATTTAACCACCATACCATCCAATTACTCATCGGCTTAACCGTGTAATTACTTAGTAGTTACCATAATGAACCGACCATTGGATAATTCACCATACAGCTTTGTAAGTAATAATGTCTCACGACTTGTAACAAGTCCATAACTATAATTGCGAAAATTAACAAAGTGGTTCGTTGCACCCTCAGGCTGTCGAATGTCACGCACCAAACCTGGCTAAATACAACCTAGACCCTTTCGAATACAGCGAAGGGAGTAAATGTTTAGTAACCGCGCAATCCTATTTAAATATCTTTGTTTGTACTTTATGGAACTTTAACGTTCCCGGCCTGGTAAAGCGAATGTTTTAGATTTTACTAAAATAACAATTTGCATGCACTTGAAAAACGAAAACCGAGAGCAATATTGAGCTGACGGGGGTCCTTGTAACTTACGCAATTTAAAGGGAATCTTGCATATATTTATCGCAGGGCATGACGGTATCCGCGTTATAGAACATTTTGTTGGCTGCTGACCTTTACATAGATTGGTTATTCAAACGAGATGCTATCAAACTGTTATGACGTGGCCACATCTAGCGTGAAATTAGCCGCTGATAATAATGAACGCGCTTCGTCGTCGAACCGGTTCCTGTATTATCATTAGTCGACTGTATGCAGTATCGCTGGCACCAATGTTAAGTCGTATTCTGTTTTATTTACGTAAACGCAGGTAAACAATAATACATTGAACAACCTTAATAGGTTTGAGTCAAGAGATGAAATTAAATTTATTATAATGGTTATGGCTATTAATCAGAATCATTTTTGATTGGTATACGACAAAAACCTCACAATTTTGAAGCAGCAAAATAGCTATATTTACTGTGCGTCTTTCAAGCCGTCGTGCGCCAGCGAACGTGGCACTGACCCTGCAGTGGTTCCGTACTGTTGCACAATTCATTTAAAGCTATTGAAATGTAACTATGCTAGTTTGTGTGAAATGCTGCGTTTACTCTTTGATTGCTGCCATTGCAGTATTAATTGCACCTGCTCATCAGACTGCTTGCAATCGCGAAATTTAAATTTATCTGCATCAAGTTGCAATGCAAGCATTTAATGTACATGTACTGTTATGATGACGTGTATGTTCTTATATTCAGCTAAGCGAATAATTTAGTGGTTGTTGCGAACGCTATTCATACTATAACATACAACATTTGTTGCATTTCCAGCCAAACAATATATTGGCCTGCACGTGTACTATATGCAGTACAGAAATAATCACAATGTTCCGTTTCACATTGCTTGGTTCGTAGACGCTTTAATAAAGTTTAATGTAACGACAGTTATGAAACATTTATAAGCTCATTGACATTATTGCAAATAATCCTTGATAAATGAATTGTTTTTGTTGTATTGATATTTCTTGGCTTACCAATATCGTTGCGAGTTATTTATTTACTCAATATGTGCGGTGGATGTTCATGAAGTAGTTAATGTGTGACATTCGGCCAATAATTCAAGTTTAAACATTTCCTTTACAAAGTACAAAATACATAACACATTATTCTAAACTATGACACAAATTCTATTTATTTACAATTTTATACTATTACCAACTCATCCAAGAATACATCATAATAAGCTTGTTTGAATGATATGACATTAATTTTGTTAATTTAAAAGTCATGCCGAGCTAGTTCTTAAACAATTTCTGTTAGAAAATACTTATTAAATAATTCATTAACCTCAAAAGTTAATTTAAATTATTACTAAAAGTAATGTATGAATGGTAATAACATTTTTCTTTTATTACGTGTTTGCGCCCTTATATAATAGGGCTTAGGCATTTTTTAAAGTATTCCAATATTTTCCAGATTGAGTAAAATTCTTTCCCGAGAAGTCGGATGTTTAAAAAAAAGAAATAATAATTATAATATATTTGCGTAACTGCTTCTTTCAGGCGTGTATAGATGACAACCTAGACATGGTGGAGTTCCTAGTCGCTCACGGCGCGGACGTAAATCGCGGAGACAACGAAGGCTGGACCCCTCTGCACGCCACAGCTTCGTGTGGCTTCCTCAGCATAGCCAGGTATTATCATTGTCATCAATTCATTTCTGTTCTACTGCTGAGCCTTCCCTCAGAATTTGTAGCGATTGGCTTCAATTCACCTCGCTGGCCAAATATGGATTGATAAAACCTTTGAGAACTTTATAGAGAATTCTAAGGTATGCTGGCATTTCTTCACGATGTTTTCTGTGGTTATTAAGTAATTGTTAATGTAACAGGGAAGACCTTAAATTGGACGTAGATTATCAAAAAGGATCCATCCCACAAAATGTTACTTTTGAGTTATTGAAGATTGAAGTTTAA
>DWON01004341.1:0-16395 GCA_018251015.1 Phocides pigmalion okeechobee | reverse complement strand
ACTTAATTGCGTATTTTTTTTACGTTTATTGTAGATTACGTACAAAAATTTAACACCCTTGCTGTCTGCAAATTAATCACGGAGATTTCAATTATCAAATAAAATTAAAACTTGAGTTTTCAAGTCACATTATTGAAGTAAAGACGCGATATGTACTATTTTAATTGTTTTTCATTTGTTTGAGATAATCACAAATCTATCAGAAAAGAAGTATAAATTGGTTATGTGTACATAAGCGCTTTCAACTTTTCGCCATGCTAAAAATATCCTATGATTTGCTTGCTCAAACGTATCAAAGAGTAACTTTAATTTTTTTAATTCATTTTGAAAAAAACCGATACAAGAGCATTGTTATTGTTTTAACAGTCTTTTATTAGCTTATGTTGTATCTACGTACGTAACGGATTCTTTGAGCATAATTTTCACCAATTTCCAGAAGTCTGATCAATTTGAAACTTTGTACAGGTATCAAGGACGGACAATGCAATAATATGAAAGAAAGAAATATAATAATAGTTAAAAAAAACTAAAGAAACACGCTTTAATAAAAATCCAACTAAAAAAGCTTGGGGCGCGTGCTGTCAATAGATCACTGAAAAAACACCCCACGTTTTTTTTACATCGCAATATATTTTTTTCTTATTTATACTTTTTAGTTGGATTTTTTATATAAGTGTTTTTAGTTTTTTTAACTATTATTAATTATTATTGTTTTTAAACTTACCTCTTGTAGCAAAGCATCCATTTTCTGAAATGGGGACGCAGTTCTATAGAAAAATAAAATCAATCATTAATGTTGTACTGCTATTCAGAGAACTAGTCGATACTTTTTTAGCTGTAGTTCGACCGGGAAGGTATCACCGCTGTCCTCATAATCCGCCGTAAATCATTAGTTCTGTTTCGGTTGAAGATGCGGTTGCCTACACACTGAAGCGAAGCAATCATCTTAGTCTTCAGGAGTAGCAACGTTACGTTCGAGCTCAGATACGATTTCAGTAATGTTTGTAGTTACGTGCATTTCTATGGGCTCCCACTACTTAACATCAGGTGGTTTGCATGCTCGGTTGCTACTCTTCTAATTTAAAAAACTCCAAACAGGACTTAAGTCACGTAGAGTATGTGTAGAACTAAAGGGCACCTCGCTTTTTAACCAAAACGCAAGACTTGACTCTCGGCAGAATGTGAAGTGTGGTATCTCACGGGTCAACTGGTGGTATGGTGAACAGTTTCGAAAGTTGGTTCGGAATATCAGCTATCAAAAATCTTTAATCCTTAATCATAAGGACCTAGTAATTAAAAATAAAAAACTGATGGGTAATGATCGTCTATAACCAATTCCACATATAAGAAGTCTCCCATGCGACACTCACATGTACGCCGTATTTTAATAGGTTGTAGAACTTAATTCAAAGGGGAGGTACCACAACCGCCCTCATAATCAACCATAAAACAAGTCTTATTTTCTATGTATTCAATTATCAGTTTTGAAATAGATAAAAATAATACTCACTCCAACATCAGGATCAAACTCAAACCCAACATTGCAGAACAACTGGATTGTAATCCCGTTGGCACACATGAAGAAGGAGTCACAGAGTTCTGGATGTGGCACTGTGCCGATGTATCCTGGCGGACAGAGCACTGGCGTTTCTGTTGCTTCTGTGACCTGTTCTGTGTCTGTTGGTTCTGTTACTTTTGAAGATTCCGTTGCATCTGTTGTTCCTGGTACATCTGTTGCACCTGTTGTTTGTGTGCCTTCTGTAATGTCTGTTGCTTTCGTCGTTCCTGTTACATTTGCTTCACTTGTTACTTCAGTAGCATCTGTCGTTTCTGTTATTTCTGTAACATCTATCGCTTCTGTTGTTCTCGTTACATCTGCTTCACTTGTTGTTTCGGTAACATCTGTTGCTTCTGTTGTTTCTGTCACATCTGTTGCTTCTGTAACATCTGTGGCTTCTGTTGTTTCCGTTACATCTGCTTCAGTTGTTGTTTCGGCAACATCTGGTGTTTCTGTTGTTTCTGTCACATCGGTTGTTTCTGTGACTTCTGTCGCATCTGTTGCTTTAGTTGTTTCTGTTCTTTCTGTTGTTTCCGTTACATCTGCTTCAGTTGTTGTTTCGGGAACATCTGTTGCTTCTGTTGTTCCCGTCACATCTGCATCACTTGTTGCTTTAGTAACATCTGTCGCTTGCGTTGTTTCCGTTACATCTGCTTCAGTTGTTGTTTCGGTAACATCTGCTGCTTCTGTTGTTCCTGTCACATCGGTTGCGTCGGTTGCTACTGTAATATCTGTTGCTTTAGTTGTTTCTGTTGTTTCTGTCACGTCTGTTGCTTCTGTGACGTCTGTAACGTCTGGTGCTTTCGTTGTTTCCGTTACATCTGCTTCAGTTGTTGTTTCCGTTACATTTGATTCACTTGTTGCTTCAGTAGCATCTGTTGCTTCTGTGTTTCCTGTCACATGTGTTGTTTCTGTGACTTCTGTCGCATCTGTTGCTTTAGTTGTTTCTGTTCTTTCTGTTATTTCCGTTACATCTGCTTCAGTTGTTGTTTCGGCAACATCTGGTGTTTCTGTTGTTTCTGTCACATCGGTTGCATCTGTGACTTCTGTGACATCTGTCGCTTCTGTTGTTTTAGTTACATCTGTTTCACTTGTTGCTTCAGTAGCATCTGTTACTTCTGTTGTTCCTGTCACATCTGTTGCTTTAGTTGTTTCTGTTGTTTCTGTCACATCTGTTGCTTCTGTGACTTCTGGTATATCCGTCGCTTGCGTTGTTTCCATTACATCTACTTCAGTTGTTGTTTCGGGAACATCTGTTGCTTCTGTTGTTCCCGTCACATTTGCTTCACTTGTTGCTTCAGTAGAATCTGTTGCTTCTGTGACTTCTGTAATATCTGATGCTTCTGTTGTTTTCGTTACATGTGATTCACTTGTTGTTTCAGTAATATCTGTTGCTTTAGTTGTTTCTGTTGTTTCTGTTGATTTCGTTACATCTGCTTCACTTGTTGTTTCGGTAATATCAGGTACATCCGTTGCTTCTGTGGCTTCGGTAACTTCTATTTCTTCTGTCGTCTCCGTTGCATCTGGTACATCTGTTGTGCTTGTTTCTTCTGTTATTTCTGTTGTAGTTGTATAATCAGTGACTATTTTAGTGGTTGTTGTATATTGTGGTGTTGTTGTCGAAGGCACTTCTGTAGGTTTTATTACACAATCTACGTTGTTAGGCCAGTCACAAACCTGAAAGGTATTTTGAAAGTTGTTAATTTTTAGACCAACATTAAATTTCATTACTTTTTTAGTCGAAAATCAATCCTTAATATTTTTATTAAGTGGTCAAAAATCAACAGTCTCAGTCTCGGTTTTTGAGTTTATTTTTGGGTAAATTTGCCGTGAAATATACATTTATGTTTTGTTACCGTTAGCTGGTTTGTTATATTATTTTTAAATAATGGTTAAAACCATTTGATTCAAAATTTAGTTCGACTAAAATTAATTCGTTTGGGCTCCTCTGGTGTAAAAAAATATGGCGTCCTGTGTGGCCAAGACACTAGAATTGTCCATTGAATCGAAAATAAATTTAGATTTTTCTTATTAGTCATGACGATCCTAACCCACGGGTAAAAGGTTAACTAAGTTTGACTATGTACCGTGACCACGGCGAAACTAATAGGCAATGTGTAAATTCCGGAATAATATTAGTTTAAAATCATGATTGACTACTCTTTATACTACACAAGATACACAGGTATTTACATATAATACAAATAATAAAAAGAAAATATAGTTCGGGGAAGTCAAAATAATCCATCCATCCTATCTACGGAACTGGAGACCCAATTCTTTTCATTCAAAGAACCGCATGCGGCTCGCGAGGCACAGGTTGCCGACTCCTGTGCTAGGCGGAGCTCATGTAATAATAAGTTTGAACCCACCTGTATGTAGAAGTTAAACAAGGTGCCAGACGGGCATTCCCTCAATATTTTGCGTCCATGGCTGCATTTGTAGAACTTGCTGCAATCACTTTCATGAGGCAACAGTAAATGTATGCTGTAGTCATTCGGACACTCGGTAGGTATCACTGGCAGTGTCTCGGTCTCTGTGTATTCTGTTGTTGCACTTTCAGTCTCTGTTTCTACATCAGTAGATTCTATCGTTGTGTATTCACTTGTTTTTGTATTTTCAGTCTCTGTTTCTACATCAGTAGATTCTATCGTTGTGTATTCACTTGTTTTTGTATTTTCAGTCTCTGTTTCGACATCAGTAGATTCTGTCGTCGTGTATTTCTGTGTTGTTGAAGTTGGCGCTAATGTAGGCTTCGTTACACATACGACATTTTGTGGCCAGTCACATACCTGAAATATGAATCTTTAATAAGGCAAATCGTATAAGAAATATTCATAATTTTAATACTAGAAATAATAATAAATTGGCTGTCCCTAAATATACATTATGTAAGGTACCTAAATCGTTCATGGCGAACTGTATTCGCTGCTACCATAAAATACCAGAACATGTCACAAATCTATCAGAAAAGAAGTTTAAATTGACTTTCTTTTTTATTATGAAAGAGTAAGAAACTGGTATACAAGCCACCTAACGTTAAGTGGCCACTGCAGCTCGTGGACAACCATGTCCAATCTCAAATAGAACAGAAGTTCTATTTAAGGATGAACGCGGATGTGGTTCTACTCTTGAGGACTAAGATAGTCGCCTCCAATAATGTGTACCTAGCAAACACACCTCCCCAACCGAAACACAATACATGAAGAACACGTTGCTTTACGGCGGGTATGAGGGTAGCGGTGGTGCCGCCCCGGGCGAGCTCTAACGGCTCTACCACCTTTAAAAATGATTTAAGTTTAATGATTTTACTTTAAAAGATAAATGTAATTAGATATATACATACTTGTTGCTTAAAGTCAAATAGTGTGTTTGCAGCGCATTGCATTAGTATTTTACGTCCATTGCTGCATGAGTAGTACTTGCTGCAGTCGCTCTCGTGAGGCAGCAGGAGATGGATGCTATGATCATCTGGACAACTGTCTGGTATAAGAGTCGCATCAGACGTCGATGATTCTGTCGACGCTTCACTTGTTTGAGACTCTGTTGTAGTAGGATGTCCTGTTGTTGATACTTTTTCCGTTGTCGTTGTAGTTGAATATTCCGTTGTTGCTTCACTTGTCGTTTGAGACTCTGTTGTAGTGGATGTTGTTGTAGGAGAATATTCTGTTGATGACCCTTCACTTGATGTTTGAGACTCTGTTGTGCTTGTATACTGTTGTGTTGTTGTTGTTGTTGTTGTAGAAGTTTGTGTGGTCTTCGTCACACAATCAACATTATGAGGCCAGTCGCAACTCTAAATAATAACACAAAAAATAGACAATCCTAGTGATGAAATGCAATTAATTGTCAAAAAATAACTAAAGGTAGGAGAACTATAATTCATCCGGAGAGGTACCACCGCCGGCCTCATAATCCGCTGTAAGGTATTACTTGTGTTTCGGTTAGAGAAGTGCGGTTGCCGACTACACTTTGAAACGAGGCGACCATTATAGTCCTCAAAAGTAGCAACGTATCCACGTCCGAGCTCAGATAAGATTTCAGTCGTGTTTGTGGTTGTACGTGGATGTCTATGGGCTGCGACTACTTAACATTAGGTGTATCAATTTAGCAATTTTAAATGTAATTAGTCGATATTTGACTATCAATGATAAAACTATATAAAGGGGGTAGAAGATTATTAAAGGGCATTCGAGATACAAGCAGGGGGTAGGACGTTACTCTGTCCGTTAAATATACTAAGTGTGTGTAAAAATTATCTCGGCGTTTCATTGTGCAAAACCCCACGACTGTAACACAAGTATTATGTTTCTTTGTAAGGTTGTGTTTATTTAACGTGAAAAGTACCGACTTAATCTACATGGTTTATTGTATACTTATCTCTGGTCTCCTTATAGACTATCTATTATTATATTGTGTTATTAACCGACTGTGAATTTTTAAACATTTTTAAAAATATGTGTTACTATACAACATATCATAGCAGTCGTTCTATTTAAGAATGATATGCATAACTTCTGTTCTATTTAAGATTGGACGTGGTTGTCCATGGGCTACAGTGACCGCTTAACATCAGGTGCTTGCATGCCCGTTTTTTACTCTTTCACTATAAAAAAAAAACGTGTTACTGTACAGTATGTAGTAGTCATTTATATTTTGCAGGAAAGGCACGGGTTAATACTAGTATTTAAAAATTTATTGTTTCCTTGTTAGAATTTGTAGAACGTGATTATTAGTAATTGGAGAAGACATGCAACGCCGCATTGTTAATATCTAAAAAACGGTTCCTAGCGATATTTTTATTATCAATTTATTATTCTCTCACTGATGACAACTCATCACAGGCTACGAAATTCTATGTTACTAGACTTCTAGAGTTATTTGGAAAATAAAGCCAAGTTGGCTTTGAAGAAGTTAGACCATAGGTTCTCAAGAGTTATTTCGTCTGTTGTCCACATAGAGAAACAATTATTTTCTAGCCTCACTGGAGATTGCTTCGTTGTCAATATACCTAGTGTCATATGGCTTCTCTATTTTTTCTGAGGTAACGCATATGTCCTTACTAATAATATTAATACGAAGGTATGCATTTGATTCTTATGCTTTCACGGCTTAATTACTAAACGGATTTTAGTGAAATTTAGTACAAAAACACAAATTCATTATTGCTTTACTATACTGCTCCCAATTACCTCTACACCTTTTACCGCCCACTTTGAAAAATTAAAATTTACCTATTCAACAGGGCAAATGAGTACTGCACTGCGGGACAATTATTCCCGATTTGCATAGCTCGCAGAGACATAAAGTGAAGTAATTTTCATACCTCTGGACAGCAATGTTATAGTATAAGCTTAAGCGATTTGTAATTTTCATTATCATCCAAACATATACGAGTATATAGCAAATGGACATGCAAACCACCTGATGTCATGTAGTCGCAGCCCATAGACATCCACGTACAACCACAAACACGACTGAAATCCTATCTGAGCTCGAACGTAGATACGTTGTTATTCCTAAGAACTAAGATCGCCTCGCTTCTAAGTGTAGCCGGCAACCGCACCTTTCCAACCGAAACACAAGTAATGCTTTACGAAGATTTATGAGGGCGGCGTTGGTACCTCCCCGGTCGAACACCTTCCACCTCCAAAAATTTACCTTACATTAATCAGTTAACAAATACCAAAATCCCTGAAATATTTGCGTTTAAACTTTAATGGATGATTTTAGTAATTACGTAATTTCATTTAAAATTTTCGGTATGGTAAGAGATGGTATTTCACACAGGCGCTAGACACTAGCCGTCGTTCATCAATTTATTTTTTTCTGCCTATCCATCAACGGCCTAGTCTGTCGGGAGAAGTCCATTTGGGCTTAGGCCAAATGAGCCTATAAAGGAATACTTTGCTATATCATGCACATAAACAGCGGAATGGTCCAATTTAGTAGTTAATGTAAGGGTGATATGACAACGTGATTTTTAAAACTGGCCCAAATTTATGTTCCAGTTGTTGTCTGACGAAGAGTTTAAATTTTATAGCCAAAAACCCAGATCAAGAGGAAATATGGGATGCAATACATTGCAAGAGTATTGTATTGCAATAAAATACTCTTTATTTCTGTACCAACTGAAAATACACAGAAAAAATAAAAAGGACTGCCTTATCGCTAGATAAGCGATTCCAAATTAAAATTGAAATGCAAATATTTTATATCATTTTAAGGTATCTACATACTTAATCCAATAGTTACTTAGATGTTATCAATAACAGATCCAAAAAGACTGCAGAGTTTTCCGCCGACTTTTTTCTCACTGGCAACATTAGCCAACATGGTGCTCAAATCCGATGAACTCATTTTGCATTCATTAAATGTATACCTTATAATGAAATAAACATTCGAATTTAAATTCGAACGAGCCCAGATAGATATTGAGTCCCGTTCGGTTAAGAGTTTCCTGGGTTGCAGCGATGACAGTCGTACTAGCTTGCAAGCTTTATTACTCCTCTAACTACAAAATACACGACATATTTATTGCGTGTCATAAGCAATATGCGTGGAATTTGGTCTAGACAATACTACGCAATAAAAGGAGCAATAATCTTTGTAATAAGACAATATAAATTTTACGCAAGCATTGACCTACTTAAGCTCCTTAGGCGCCATACAATAAAGGAAAGAATAGAACGTTATAAGAAGACTCAATATGCCACTGTCTTTCTATAAAACAGTTGAAATATTTTTGTGGTTTTATGAAATTCGCAACATTAATGTTGCAGTAAAATGAATTTGGACTTTGCTTTTAATGAGCTTTTACCTGAAACCCATATTTTTGTATAGTAATCTTAATCATAAATCTTCAACTGCTAAAAGTGTACGTACAAAATGGTTGATAATTTGACAATTATAAGTTGATGTTTTCGTGTCTTAATTATAAATAGCTATAAATACAATTTGAGTCCAGTTTTAAAACAAATAGTCATACCTAATCATAAATAAGTTAATGTAAACAAGAAAACCTTCCCCGGATATGATTTTAAACTATCAATATATCATCGTGGAATTTACACAGCTGTCAACAGATTCCACCTAACTGCTTCGAAGTATCGGCAATTAAAAAGCGTTAATCGTGAGTCCAAGTTACATGTAACAATCATGTAAAAACCTTACCCTCTTTTTAATCGACTTAAAAAATCGCCTTTTTATATGTAAGCAATTGTCAAATTGCCTTTTATCTATGTTCTATGTATATAGATAGGTATAAAAACATCTACACACATTCGCGTCCCTTAGATAGAAAAAACAACCCCATTACGTTATCCATTTCTCGGTAATTCCCATGAGTCATTAGTTTCTGTCTACGACAGTTGATTTATACTTTCTGTGTACCCCGACTATTTGTTTTATTGTGAAATAGCTATACCCGCGACTTCGTCCACCTGAACTTTAAAATATGGAGACATTATAAGGGAACAGAAATATCTGTATAGGTACGTATATTTGCGCAATCCCGTAGATATAAATATACTGTTACATTTTTTTTATATATCGCTTCAGCCTAAAGACTGTAAAATAAAATTACAAAATAAAGTTTAAATAAAATCGAGACTGGTTTTCTTAAAAAAAGGCAACAAATAAACAAATAGACAAATTTTAAATATGTACGATTTGGTCTCTACTGATAGTAACCAATATTAAAGTATGATTTTTCATAAACAAAAAACAA
Source organism: Phocides pigmalion okeechobee (assembly GCA_018251015.1). Classification (NCBI taxonomy): domain Eukaryota; kingdom Metazoa; phylum Arthropoda; class Insecta; order Lepidoptera; family Hesperiidae; genus Phocides; species Phocides pigmalion. Next base: position 7,108 of record DWON01004341.1, on the reverse strand, counting down.
AGTGTATACTATACTTGTACTATAATAGTTAATAATTGTGTGTATAGTATACTTGTACTATAATATGCAGATGGTATCTTAGCTATATTCTAGATATCAAAATACTTTTTTGCAAATAGTCTCTGTATATTGCGTATTATCTCTGTATATTCCATTAAAAATAGAATTTTGGCAATACCACCCCTTAGGTGATAAAGTACTAACTAAAAATCGAGTGTTATATCAACGTTTACGTTAGTTCCGTTGTTTATATATCTACATATATTATGAAGCGATGGTAAGAAAGTTCGAATATTTTATGAATTTTACAACAATTTTGACAAATATTTTTTAGCTACCTTACACAGTCTATATTCAGTTTCACAAACGACTAAACTAAACAGGTTAGGTCAATCAAATCAAAAAGGTTTTGTGCACATCACGGCTACGGACGCGAAATAGGGCGTATAGAAATAAGCGGCGTCATTTCAATGGAAGAAAGCGAAAAGCAACGTACTTGAACCAGGGGGTTGATAGAGAAGTGGGTCACGGTCTGACGCGCGTCACGCCGGCCCTCGCTGGACCACTGTTCGATGAAACGGGAGGGATTGCGTTGTTTTTATACTGCTCCAGAACGAGTAATGTCTATGATATACTCCGATACACAATTTATCTTTTTTACATGAGAAGAGTAGCAGACGAGCATGCAAACCTTATGTGCATGCGATGTTATAGTCGCAGCTTATAGACATCCACGTACAACCACAAACACGACCGAAAACGTATCTGAGCTCGAACGTAAGTGCGTTGCTACTCCAGAGGACTAAGATGCCTCGCTTCAAAGTGTAGCCGACAACCGCACCTCTTCAAACACAAGTAATACATTACGGAGGATTATGAGGACGGCGGTGGTACCTCTTCGTTCGAACTCTAGTTCTCCCACCTTTAAAACATGACTGCCATAAAACACTACTTACAAAATGGTAGAATGTTTATACTTTGTTATATTCAGGCGTGTTTACTGAGACAGTCGTTGGGCGGATTTAACAATTTTACATTATTAATCATTAATCTACGTCTCTTAATTAAACAAACTATATAAATACAATTTGACTCAAGTCTATAACGAAAACTCATAACATTAATTTTAAATTTTACAATATCCAATAATATAGTCAAAAATAGTTTTAGTTTAATTATACATATATCAAACAGTTAATAAATTTTAATATGTGTATAGATCTTGTATTACCTCTCAATTTTATTCCTGAATTTATTTCGATCGAAACTACCTATGTCACTTTCGGAATTAAGAAGAATCTTACTGCCTTAGAGCAAGTTTTTTGACTATATATGTATATTTATTTCTTTGGCACTGTCTGTAGCCTAAACGATTGGCGCTTGTTTTTTTTGTAAGTCGAGTGTTTATGTTTATACTTATGTCTCTGGTACGGTTTGTAGCCTAACCGGCTTAATATTTTTGTTAAGTTTGATCATAATTTGTAAGGAATAATGAATAAATGTTTTCGCATAACATACAGAGAAATCCTAATTTTAGCAGAGCTTACTCAAGGTAGGAAAACTATAGTTCGACCGGGCAGGTACTACCGCCGCTCTCATAATCCGCCGTAAAACATTACTTATGTTTCGATTGGAGAGGTGCTGTTGCCGACTACACTTTGAGTCGAAGTGACCATCGTAGTCCTCCGGAGTAGCAACGTATTTACGTTCGAGCTCAATAAGAATTTTAGTCATATTTGTGATTTTACATGGATGTCTATGGGCTGCCACTACTTACCATCAGGTGGTTTGCATGCTCTTTGCTACTCTTCTCATATAAAAAAATGTAACATAGGTATGATATAGTATGTGATGTGGAACTGGTATGTTAAACGTACAATTATTGGCTTCAAGTAAATACTACAGAATTATTTGATTCGCAAAATTATATGAGTTTATTATAGCTAGACCTTATATGTGGCTAAATCATTTATATCTTCATCCGGGCCTTTCTGTCACCTCCGTTTTGGAGGCAAGTTAATTCTTGAAAGTTTTAATTTCATAAATTTTTGTATATGGATAATTTGGAAAAAAAAGTGAAACTAAGTCCGTTTGTTAATTGATTGTTTTTCTTTAACACGAAAATTACTGATTCTATCTGCCTGAATTTTTTCACACAGAGTGCCTATACATCTGGTCTCGTTATAGGCCATGTATTATGACGTTATAATATAACTGAGTAAGGGCAACAATAATTATAGCTAAACTATTGTTGACTTTTCACTAAATGTTTTTTAAAGTCAGTTAATAGCATTTACGGCTTTATTTCGAAGACAAAGCCGCACTTTAGCGCTAGTTATGTATACACTGTAAGGTAGGGATATCGATTCCTGAGGGAATTCTGTACATTAGCGGATGTAAAAGCGTTTCCATATCATCAATAAAGCGTGACGTCACGATGCGAGCTGGCGGCTCATCGATGGGCCAAATTACATGGACTGAAACAATTCTTATCTTTACTGACAATACATTAACATTTAGTACAGAATTATAGGTATCATATTGAATATTATTGTATGTAAGTATATTGATGCAGTGATAGTCTAGTGGTTAGGATTTCCGCCTCTTCCACTGAAGGTTCGCATATCTGGGACGCATTTTTCGTTTTTGAAATTAATTTTCTCTTGTTTTAACGATGACGATCGACGATACTGAAAGTGTGTGACCGATGTTTGACCAATCCGCATTTGGTCAACGTGGTTGAATGCGGTATGAATCTCATTCTTAGAGGACCCGTGCCTAGCAGCCAGACAGAATGGATTACTGACGATAACATTGCCAAGTAAATAAATTCCTAAAATCGATCCCTTAATGAATGGGACTGACACGCCTAAACAATTGGGAAACAATTTCATTTGCCAAGATGTCTTATAAATATAATTAAAGTGGGTCAATGGATTGATAATGCGGGTACTTTGTGCGAACGAAAACTTACTGTTAACCTACAATAATAAAAATGTAGAAGTACATAATTATAAAAAACCTTTTTTGCTGCAAGATAAATGGGTAACAAAATGATGTGATAAGGAAAACAAAATTATGCCTGAACTTTGACATGAGATGTAAGTGTTTTTCTTATGTGCGTGCATTTCTGTTACGTTGACCAATAAATATAATTAAAAAGGCGCTGAAAGAGAGCTTCTGAAAAGTTAACTTTTTTAGTAAAGCGCGGCTTATGCGTATTTTCTATATTCTACAAACTACAGGTATGCTTGATTACCCTCATTAAGGGTAACATTTTGATTGGAACCTATAACTTTTATTCTTATAATTAGGTATTGTTTATGAAATATTTGCCTTTTCATATTACTAAAGGATAAATGTCTGACATAAAAAAACAAAATTCTCGAATTTTCGTGTAATATAGGAAGACCGAATTTGTGAAAGCTTAAAGAAAGAGGACTCTGGATGACGTTGTAAGGTATGGCCAAAACGTGAATGTTTACTTACCAGTATCCTTCCTGTGGTGGTTTGACCGGAGATAAGTTCGCCGGCCCAGTCCTTGGCCTCGGTCATGAAGGTGCCCTCGAACTCCTGTTTGCCCTGCCGCGCCGCCTTCTGCTCCTTCTGCTTCGGGTCGTTCGGAGCGAGCTCCGGCTCCCTGCGGCAGCAGACGAACGCGCACGCGCGCCATAACAGCACCACGAGCAAACCCGCGATGAACGTGAAGATCGACGACAGCAGGAAGCACCACCATTTTCGAACACTGAGGCAGTCGGAGGACAGAGGGGCATCAGAAGCCGACACGGTTGTCGCCTCTTCCTCGGACGAAGCCATTCCCCGAGGGCGCGAGGCATCCAGACAAGCGCGCCATGCACGTGCTGTGACGCGCGCGCTCGCACGCTGCCCGCGCGCGACTGAGCGCCGAGCTGTGCCCGAGAGGCGAGTGGGCGCCGCGCCGCTCGATGCCGCGCGATCGATTCGCGCCTGCGCGCCCGCTACCGCCTGCTCATGCTCGGCCGCGACCCACGACCCTCTCTGCTCTTCTGTTCTGCGTTCCGGCCGTTCCGACCAGCTTCCCCGCCCAACCCGCTACCGCTCCACCATGCGCGAGCCACTTTTAATTTTTACTGTTGTCTCTGCTTCTCAAAAATATTTCTCTTATATTCTTTACGTAGCTCACGATTTTAGATATCTGTTTTTGATTTTATTCCGTTTCACCGAGATTTTCCTTCTTTCTACGCAACAAAACTTTCTATCTACGCTGAAGACGCTTCGGTACTCATAATCAATTTCACTTCAAATCACTCTAGAACACAGGCATCGCCCTTTCGACAGCTCGGATTTGCGAGGTCTACGGTTATGAAGGTTTCGGAGTCGTAACACATGTCGATATTCACGTCTACGCCATGAACTTGTTTCCGCGCCCGCCCATTACTGTGACTCGATTCGATCAGTGTTGCTAATCGAAAAATACAACCAACACGTTATCCAATTCAGATAATATTGTAGAGAATGCGGAGGTTTATAAGGTCAATGTAACCCGGATCGCTTAGCACACCGCCGCCCTCTGTTTGCGTCACTGATCTCTACAAAGCTCGTAGACGTCTACAAAAATGCTACGGTTGGTGAAACGAAACGTCACATCCAGAAACGTAGTTGTGATTTTATTTGTTTTTTAAAGAGAATATTTTCATCGTTTTATTTATTGCATACTAAAAATTAAATATCGCTATGTTCTTTGTTTATTCCTGAAACAATTCGTTTGTACTTCCGTGACGTTCGTTTTCAAGGTCGTATTAAAATTATGGTTTGGTTGGTAGGGGTTGCTTTGTGTTATTGAGCGTTAGATAGTACAATAGCAGTCATAATATTAGTGTTAACAAATAAATAGAAACATGTCGTTAGATGTGGAGTTATATACTGTGATAGGAGTACTATGGCTATTAAGTTTTTGGAAAACAACCCTTTTAACTTTTCGCAAAATTTATGCCCATACAAATGTTTTCACGTTTCTAAAATCTTCAGTTTCCTAATTAGGTATTTATTCTAATAAATATTTATAAATTTATCGCACCTTTAATAGAAGGAAATGTCATTAAGAAAGAAAAATACAGTTTATTATCCTTGCATTGAAATAATTGGAACTTCTAGAACTAGGTTAATTACTTACGCTAAAAATTTCATTTAAACTTGTGTCAAAATACGGAAATTGCGTGACTCACAAAACTAACATTTTCATTGCTGTACTTATTCTATCTTCTTATATATAAAAATTAATGTTTGTCTGTATGTCCTTTATAGAATCGTAAACTATGCATTTGATCATATGATGATCTTTAGCAAAGTTGTTGTGCATGAGCCCACGAAAGTTTCTGAGTTGGTACGACCAATTTTTGACAGTGGCGCCACTGTCATGACTCAAAATGAGTTAAATATTTGTGTCATGTCTTTCCTTCAAATTTATTTTAGTTGGTGGCGTAGCAACGCGCGCAGTGTACAGCTAGTCTTCCATAAAAAGAGACAAATAATTCTCTTTTACATACAATGTATATAAAATAGTCGAGTAATAACGCTGGATATGATACGCATTTATACGAAAAATGTGCATAAAAAATATAGTCTTATTGATAATTAAATGTTCATTATAGATTCAGTGTTTGCGTTGCTGCGCTCTTGTTTTGGGAAAGTTTCTTATTCTCATAAAAAGACGTGAAAGCATGACTCTCTTAAGAAACGTCGGCGCTTTTGGACACATAAAAAATTGGGATCCCGATGGAAAGTAATTATTTAAATAAATCTCACTAAGCCCGATTATTATTTTTACTATTAAACCTTAAATAAAATGTGCACTGTTTAAAATAAAAATCCGATGTGGTGAATGATCAACATTTGAAATTAGAAATGTTGATGTTAATTATTACAACATAACTAAAAAATAATGACCTTTTTTCTTGTGAAGGGCCCAACTGATTAACAGTTATTACGGTTAATATTGTAATACTGATAAATAATTATTCTGTCAGTTGATGATAACAGACCACACACTAAAAGTTCGTCTTAAACTCTAAGACTGTGACCTGTTGTGAATAACTTTAAATACTCGTAGCTCAATTAATTGTCGACCGAATAGTCTGCGATCTAAAAAAACTAAGTCGCACACAAATTTACAGGCGTCCGGTCGATCATAACTGCGGCTAAGTTATCCGCCTAAAGAACGGCTATGTGACGTGCCAATTATGCATTAACACTGATTGTGGTACGGATATATATTATCGGGTCAGTATTGCGGGAGGTGGCCCTAACCTGGAGCTGATTTGATAATACTGAAGATATGCCGACAGACGTAATGTCCAACTCGTCTTGTAGCGACGACGAAAAAATAGCACTTTTGTTCGTCCTTAATCCATACAAATTAGTCAAGATTATACTAGACAAGTTATATTAGACAAGATTTGGACAGATGGCAGAACATTAGTTCGACCTTGGAGTTACCATCGCCACTTTCACGATACTTAACGTTACGGTTGAACGTAGCGGTTGCAACACGGCTACACTTACAAGTCTGGACCTTCTCAATCCTTAGGAGTAGCAACGTAACGTACGACCCTCAGAATGATAACTCAGTCCTGTTTGAGTCCACGGGCTGCTACCACTTAATAATTATGTTGCCAACATGCTTGTTCGCTATAGATAACGTCACTCACCAGAGTCATTGCCACCCATGGACATCATTTCACACTTTCCTTGCGGCTATATCACTGCTGTGTAATTCTGGGCGTGACGCCCTTGCGGCTCCTACACACCTGTGCTGTACCGACATTTTTTTATAGATAACGGGCGAACAAGCTGTGTTTTCGTCGGAGTTCCAAGACTACGAGAGGGAACAACGTCCATGTATTTGTAAATGTTTTACAGATCCTAAAAAATACAATAGTTGTGTGAATTGTCGGCATATCTTCAGTCTAGAGAAAAGAGCTCCAGTTAGGGCTGCATCTCGTAATCCTGACTCGATATAATACATGCGCGCCGCAGTCAAGGCGTTAAAGTATAATTGTTCAATCCTTGTTAATATGTTGGTGGGTAGAACAAAATAATCCGCCAGCGTTGTCTTTTAATGTCGCGTCTA
>DWON01004340.1:0-16405 GCA_018251015.1 Phocides pigmalion okeechobee | reverse complement strand
ATTGGAGGCGACCATCTTAGTCCTCAAGAGTAGGAACGCATCTGCGTCCATCCTTAAATAGAACTTCTGTTCTATTTTAGACTGGACGTGGTTGTTCACGGGCTGCAGTGACCGCTTAACATCAGGTGGCCTGCATGCCCGTTTCTTACTCTTTCACAATAAAAAAAAACTTGATACTTGAAATTAATTTTATCATGAAAGGAAAATTAAAACCGCGTAATTTTAATTTTTTCATATTTTTTTAAAAATGTTTTAAGAATAACTGAACCGCGTATCCCGGGTATAGCAACTATTATCATATTGAGCCACATAATATGTTTACTTGTAAATCTTGTCACTACTTCCCTATAGACTTGAGGATATTTTAATATTTTAGATATACTGTATTTCAAAGTACGAGCATATTTCGAGCACATTTTATTATATATATGAAGGAAATATCAAATTGAAATATAATAGAAACAAAGTTTAATCAAAAAACGTTGCATTACTGACAGGCAATTGATTAAATTATCTTTAACTGATTCCGAAAAGGAATAGCTTATACTTATATTATAGTGACGTTACTAAATTAATTAATTATTAACATTCGTGATCCCGTTTTAATATACATCAAAATCATATAAAGAATGACGTGGAGCTAACTAATAACATTCACAGGCAATCTATATTTCCTCTATAAAACTTTAATTTACGTAGTCAAACCATTTAAATTACTCAATGAACGTAATTTATAGTTTCCTCCTTATATAGTGACTTGAAGCATGAGAACAGTTATAACAAATGATAAGAATACCTTAGTTATTTTTAAGGAGAATGCTGCAAATTCTGCATACTGCATCAAACTATACCAGCAACAAAAAAGTATTGTGTTCTTGATCATTACAAAATCATTTATCCATATTAGCATACGTAAAAATATTATACATGTGTCGGTGGTTGATGGTACAGATTTATAGTACGAAGTAATTATAGTACGGGGCGTGGCCACCGACGAAGTCGACTAAATAGGCCATATAGCAAATAGATATAGATAAATAGATATAGTAAATAGAACAGAGACATATTCCACAGGATCAATGTAGATTGTCTAATGGTCTGTTAGGTCCATTAAAGAACCTGTATTGAACCTATGGAATAATTATTTTTCGTCCTGCGTTGTACGACATAAGCCTCGAAATATTCTTTGTACTGTGGTAATAAAACAGTCTAAAACATTTATCTGTGAAACCTTTATTAGTAACTACTTAATGTAACTTAAGTGTCACAATATAAAAAAAATATAATATAATAAATTAATCTCTTTTTGGCAGCTTTCACAGTTAAGTATATAATGGATATGAAGCCTCTAGTCCTCGATATAGCTCAAAATGCGATTCGAAAACCCACATCTGTTCAATTCATGGAAAAAAATATGTCAAATCCTCTGAGTATAACTCAAAACAGGATCAGATCGAGAATGATGGCAACTAATAAGAAATACACCTGAATTCTGGCACGAAAGCGATTCACCCAAACTTATCAGGGTATATTTGGCTCTACAACTGTTACAACCTCTTCTGTAATGGCAGATAAGCGTTAAATTACGATATTATTAAAATACCATAGTAAACTTTTGTGTACATTTTAAGCTTAGACGAAAGGTTTTAATGACAAAGTATAACGCATATACTTCAAAAAATAGATTAGAGACATTGGCGTTTACATGATAATAATACAGTCGAAATCAGTACACGTTTAATTTTATGCACGTGACTATATCTCACATAAACTGCATTATTGATTCTTTCTACATTTAAAGTATAAGGACGATGACCGGGTTGATTATTTTTTTATTATCAATATTAATTAGCAGAAGATAGCTCTTGGAATCCTGCTTGATGGTCAATTAGTATCTACATGTTTCTGAACTACCTTCTGCCGACGACTTTGTTTGTTACAACAATTACCTAATATATTTTAATGTATGTAGTATGAGAAGTAAAGAAGAAAAAAGAGAAAAAAGTATAGAAAGAAGAAGTAGAAGAAGAGTAAAAGTAACTTTATTCTCATATATACAATGATGAAAATCTTAAAACTAATTAAAATAAAAACCTAACCTAAACAATCTAAAGGGAGCCCGTGCCCATGCGGCATGGTTCCGAGAACACTACCTGCTTTCCCGCGTTGAATAGCAATCGCAATTCTCTGCGCGAGATATGAACCAGCCCTCTTGTCACCGGCAGTGTCAATCAAACGTGGAAAAGTTAAATTTAGAGTAAAAGTTGTATTCAATCGCATCTTGCTTCACCATTCCTACTGCGATTTATGTTTTTTATAATCTTAATCACTATTTTTTTTTGTACCTTTTATATTTCCTGCTTGTTTTTCTCAATTAATAAATAATAAATATGTAGTAATTAGTGCTGATTATTCATAGCTGTACTGCTAAACTAAATAAAACATTTTATAAGTTGTTCTGTACTAAATAAAACATAAGTTTTTAAAATTATTCCTGATTTTTGATGAATAAGTTCTGACAAAAAACCTGTAAAAATCTATTTGCAAATTATAAGTATACGACTAATAGAAATCTCATGGTTTTTCAAAAAATACACCAAATTAAAAAACCTACCATTGTCTGTAGCGATCGAAACGTCTGCAATTTGCGGCTCACATCAGGACCGTCAATCCAATTAAATTATAATGACTATTGTTAAGGAAGTACGAATACATTCTACAAACTTTAATTTTACAACATTAGTTAGGATTTTATTGTATCAAAGCATCTATCCCATCATCATAATATCTATTTACCGTAAGATTCGAGATAAATTTACGAGTGTTAATGGCTTTGATTTGTGAGACCCAGTGATTCACAAGTGGGGGCACCATCTTCCCACTATATATACTCGGAGAAATGATTCACAATCAATCTTACCTGTTCGCGAAAAGTTCCTTTAAAACTTTCTTTTAGATAAAATAAAATGGCGAGTCGGCTCATTATCTTAGTCGCGGCTTTCGTGATCACCAATGCGGTTCCCGTTTGGATCGGTAAGTCGATGATCTAATCGTCATGAAGTTGAATAATTATACTTAAACTTGTATTTTAAAAGATACAGGCAATTTGTTTGGTTCGTGAATAATAAATCTTCATTATTTAAATATGTGACAATATAAGTTATATTGACAAATACCTTTTTATTTCCAGATAATCGAAACATTCCTGACGTTTTCTACAGGTCGATTCGTTCGCCCAACATAGCATTTGGCTATGGAAGTGGATTTAGTAGCAATATCGGGGGAATCAGCCATTCTACTGGTACCAGCTCTTCCTTTCAAAGCGGAGACGCCCAAGCATATGGCGCAGGCCTAGCTTCAGCTGATGGTAATGTTTTCGCTAGAGGAATAGGATACGCTAACGCTGCACCATTTTATCCATTCAACCACCAACAAGCAGTAGCATCAATATTCAACAACGGCGTCGGCCGTTCCTTTGGGTCAGCTGTCTCCTCCGCTCAGAACTTCGGCAATTTTGGCTCTGCTACATCATCTGCGCAGTCCCATGGTGGATACGGATCGGCCGTATCAGCTGTTCAAGGATTAGGCCGATCCCAATCAGCTGTGTCCTCAGCACAGAATATTGGTCGACTTGGCTATGATGCTGCAGTATCCAGTGTTAACGGATTAGGCTACGGTTCAGCTGTATCCTCCGCTCAGAATGCTGGAAACTTCAGATCAGCCGTGTCCTCGGTCCAAGGTTATAACGGTGCAGGAAATTATGGCACAGCCGTTTCCGCAGCTCAGGATATTGGTGGATACAGAGCTAGTACAGCGCAGACTTCACAGCAACGAGGATTATCGTTCCAGAATAGTGGAGCCAGTAGCATTAATGGACCTGGCATCCAAGCTGCTCAGTCCCATGCCGTTAATACCTTCTAGATGATTAAGAATATTATACTTTTCCTAACAAATACGTAATACTTGCTAGTATCTAGTAAATATTGTAGCTGTAACAAGAAAGATACTGTATTGCTGATAATTGTCAAACACTTATCACAGTGTCTTCACAATGTAATGTTTTAGGACATTAATAAAAGACTGTTTAAATATTTTGTGTTTTTTTTGCCACATTTATAAAATATCAATCAGAAAAATTTTAATTGCATTTTCCAATCTGTAACATTTAATTTCGGTAAAACTCTATTTTAAACGAGTTACATATACGAATACAAATCAATTAAACTCTCCGTTTACAATAAAAAAATGAACATATTTCTTCATATAATAAGTAAATTTTGACTGTCTCTAAAAATTAATCATACTTGTATGATAAAATTGAGGAAAATTGCAATCACGATGGATAATTATGACAATTAAAACATATCATATTTAGCTCCATTATAGTAAGCCTTTCTACACTCTTAGCCTTACACTCGGATTCCCTGTATCGTGGGAGCCATGGACATAAATAAGGTGAGTACAGAAACACCTAGACTGAGAACAAAAAAAAATCGTAGTCTGTCAAATCGGAAAATGAACCAGGAACTCTTTGAGTGTCACACCGGTATAGTTACCATTTCGGCACACATGTCATTGTTAGAGTATTATTTATAATAAATAAAAAATCTTTGATAGAGAATACAATCAAGTGTATGTATCCATAACTAGATTTTTCTTTCCGTACCTAGTTCACTAATCTATACCTAGACCAGACACTAATAATTATATCTGCTCTACATTTACTCAAAGATAAATGTGTATTGATTTTCTGCACACTTTTTCTTCGCAGACAATTAGTACTGCCATTGGCACAGTACGACATTACACAGATTCAAAGATTTGAATCTTTGATGAAAGGTAAAGAGATTCTGTTTTTTCTTTCAAAAATAATTATAGTTTAAAAAATCATATCACGTTGAATTTACTACGCAATTCAAGATTCTAATAGACTAAACACTTTGTCGATAAAAAGAAAAATGTTGTATAAGTGTTGCCTACAAAACTGTGTTACATTAATGAAAAAATGTTTTTGGCAGTTAAGATTATTTATTGTCATTTGCATAAATGGTAAATTGTGGATAATTGAAAATTAGTTTTTGTGTAAAACACGTTATAGAGTTGAGGACCAAGGAAAGTACCTTGGTAATTCTAAAATAAATTGTATATCGCTTCTCCACATTACTATCCATATGTGTACTACATATCGGCTTAAAATGATCTCATTTTGTGTAGTATATGTGTGTCTAATACCATAAATTTCATTGAACTAATATCATTAATGATCCGTTTAATTTACTTAATCAAGCTGGTGGGCCTACTTTTGAACTAAGAAAAGTAAAAATGACTATAGCCCGCCACGCTTCTAGAGTAGTGTTAGGTTGATAGAATTGTTACCACATTATAGAGACCTCTCAGATATTATACCATCAATAAACTGAGGGATAAATAATTTACTTTTAACTTACACTTTACTTTTAAAATTCGGGTAGCATGACTTCACACTCAGACCATAAATGCATACTATTGAGCCATCTTATCCTCTCGCTTCAAGGCGTAGCCGGCAACCGCATCTCTCCAACCGAAATACAAGGATTGCTTTACGGTGGATTATGAGGGCGGCAGTGGTACCTCCCTGGTCGAACTATAGTTATAGGAGTAGCAACGTATCTACGTTCGAGCACAGACAGGATTTTAGTCATGTTTGTGGTTGTACATGGATGTCCATGGGCTGTGACTACTCAAAATCAGGTAGTTTGCATACTTGTTCGCTACCCTTCCCACATAAAAAAAAATTAAAGTCGATCAGGATGCGTTGCCACTCCTGTAGACTGAGATGACCTCATTTATGAGTGAACTAACAACCACACCTTAGATAAAGCGATCTTAGATAAATAGTGTTCAATGGAATTGGTCACAGATGTGTATATACAGCAGAGACCAGTTATCTTCAGGTAGTAAGCAGGCCCGCTTGTCACTTCGATATAAAAAATATACAATGTATCATTGGTTTGTATCACGGGTTAACAACTTTAACAATTTATGTATAAATTGGGAGAAAAAACTATATATTATGTCACCATATTGACATATGAAATTAATATAGTTTAAAATAGAGCCAAAAAAGTTTGTTGCTATTTGAGTACCGGCTATAGCTATACATTTGTAACACAAAACGGCTATAAAAATACAGTTAGAGTTCAAGGTGCTAATACCACGCAAAAAATAGATAGCAATCACCGGAAAGTGTATAAATATTTACCGTGGGTATGCTTGGGTGTTTTATACTTATAAATAGTCTCTAAATATTATAAAACAAAGTCCTCCTTCGCATCTGTCTGTCTGTACATGATAAACTCAATAAATACTGGACGGATTTTCTTACAATTTTCAACAATAGGTACAGTAATTTCTGAGGAAACTTTTATTTTATAATAAATTAAGTTATTTTTGTAAATAGGGCAAGAAATTAAAAAGTTACATTCAACACAGTAATTTAGTCGTAATTCGAAATACATGTTTCTTATTGCTAGTTTTTGCATCTAGGTAACGACTGGATGCATGTATTAAAGAAACATAATATAAGTAAATATAAACTCTATTACCCGAGCGAAGCTGAGCCGGGTCGCTAGTTAGGATAAAAATATGTTTGGGGAACAGGTGAATAACTTTATACTGTCTAATTCGAGGAATCTAAATAGATAGAAAACTGTTAGTGGAAATTGCTATATCGATATACTGAATTCTTGTTTTATAACCGGAAATCCTACCAAAAGTTTTATGATTGTAACAAGATACGGCAATGATCATGTACGTGTAAATAGCCACTAATGATCACCGATCTAAAAACTAACCGCGCTTATACTTCTCTAGTAAATGGAACGTTGATAACGATTTATCTATATTATAATAAAAAATAAAACGACAGAAATTACGATTTCTTTATGTATACGATGTACAACTACGGTGATAATAAGATGTTAGGAAATCTGATAACAGCTTTTAGCGCCATATCTAAGCAATAATAATAGAGAAATTATGCCATAATCAGATAAAAAATGATACATGATGAATACAACAATCGTTCCATCGTTCGATTGCTTATATTTATTAAGAACCGTTTCAACTATTTGTGTCCAAAACTAGTAATCTTAGAGTCAGATATAAGGTGGGATTCGTTAAAATCATTTGCATTTGATTCTCCGTTGTCACCATGGCGACACTTCCGCGTCTAGTCCTGTTTTACGTGATATTTATGTTAAAAAATTACAAAGTTAAATCAGGTATTTTTTGTTATATTATTATTATTACTTTAGCTTTCATTGCATGATAGTTTGTCGGTATCGAAAATCACTGAGAAGGTTCTCGAATGGATCTGATTTCGTAAAAAAACTCTTCATTGCCTACCCACTGATCTGGTAGACTGACAAGGTGAAGATTCATTGGTACATATTTTTAATAGGTCTATTGGATATTTAAAGGCTTACATTTACGTAACAGCATATTTGTCTATCCACCAACAAGTTGAAGTATTTTAAAGATTAATCATTCCTCCTAAATTTGGTGCTTTTATCTAGTTATGATATTAACACTTATAAAATGAATGTAAAGAAACTTACAATTCCCAATTATCATTATTTAGTTCATGTAGGAAATTATCGTTATTTTTATAACTAATAATAGTAACATTATGCAAATAATTAGTATAAAGTTAAAAAGGAAACTTGAACTTACTAAATGCCAATATGTTTTTTGTTTTTGTTTAACGGCACGTAATTTACTCAAAAGGTCTGCTCTGTATTCTTATATGAAACTATTTTACAGATCCCATTAAACCACAAAATATATTACAAACAAAAACATTTCATTCAAACAATGGACTTGTGGGCGTGGCAAGCGTAGCTGAAATAACTTCGAGGAATGGCAGAGTTTCTTCTGTGGGAGGAGTCAATTTTTTTCCAGACACTGACGCAAAATCAAAAGATATGCTGAAGAACTCAAAAGACATGCAACCGTGGACATTCTCGAAAAAGACAGATGACGGTTTTACCATGGGCGCTGTACAAGTGTACCCGGGGTCAGTGGTATCTTCAGTAACTTCAGTTGGAAACCCAAAGAATCAAGATCTTGGGCCACCTGGAGAAATAAATCCGATGATACATTGGCCTGCAATTAATACCATTCTTCCTCAACCTGGAATTTCTCCAAGATCAAATCTGAACCCGATGTTTGATAAAAACTTCTTCAAAAGTACGGACCCAATGATACCAGATTTCGGAAATATGTGGTTTTACCCTTCTTACAATCCTTTTTTAAATGTCTGGTAATTGTATTTAATGTACATAACAATATAAACTTTAGATGTCGTTATTAAAAAGTAATAAAGTAAATAAATCTTAAACATTATAAGTAATCCTTTTTTCCGCTTACCTACAATAGTACTTAATACTACAATAAATATTAATACTCGCTCAATACTTGAAATTCGATTGTATTTCATGATTTTTTTATTTTAACAAATAAAATAAACGCTTCTACGCGATTTTAGAAGAAGAATCATTTGAAAACATATAAGACCAATACTAAAAACTTTTTCAGTCAAATTGGCATTTCAAAATTCTTTACCTAGAATCTCTAGCTCTGTGCAACTGTTTGTGTAAATATGGCTTATTCTAGAACACCTCATAATAATTTCTATTTTGTAAATCACTAATCATCATGACATTGGTGATTTGACATTATCAAAAACTTTGACATTTTCAAAAAAAGTTGACATGCTAAAACTAATAAATTATATCAAATACAATACCTATCAAAATAGTTGTATTTTTATTTTTTAAAGCTATACAAATTTAATTTTTAAATTCGGACTTGGGCGTTGGAAACTATATACTTAAAGATATCCGTATATTAAATAACAAATTACTTGTACTATCTACTACATAATATTTATTCTACCTTAGGATGTTTTTGTTTAAGTCCTCTTAAATTGGTTCAGATAGGTACAAAGTTCATAACAAGTCATTTTTTATACATTATACATAATATATTTCAATAATACCCCGTATGCTTACAAATTTCGCGTGAGTCTACACGAGTCACGATTAGAAATCGCGCGCGACCTGTCACCCACCACGTTATGCAACTGTATTGCAGGGTCATTCCGATCTCGTTGTTCAGTTATTTACGTATTAAATTTATTTATTGATTATCTAATTACAATGCGAATTCCGATATCTTTATTTATTTATTTACATGTTACACTTATTTACAGCTTTTCTAATTACAATTCTACAACATGACATTATACCCAGAATTATTATTTTTATTTGCTGCATATTAAATTTCTTTTAATGATATATTAAATGAGAAGAGTCACTTCTAACATTCACATTCACGACATTTAAATAACTAAAACATAAAACTGCATTCTTTATTGAAGTATATTTTATATATTACTAGCTGTACCCTGCGCGCGTTGCTACGCAACCAACTAAAATAAATTTGAAGGAAAAACATTACACAAAAATTTCATTGTTTTTTTTTCTGACGAAAATTGGTCGTACCAACTCAAAAACCTTCGTGGGCTCATGCACAACAACTTTACATGATCAAATGCATAGTTTACGAGTTTATAAAGGACATACAGACAAACATTCATTTTTATGTATAAGAGATGTAATATACCTACTTGTTACATGGATATATCAATTAATATTATTAATATTATCCTTATAGTTAAGTGAAATGCCTTATTTTAGTGTATCTTCCTTACTTTTCAACACAACTTAATTTAATATTGTATAAAGTTTTCTCTCGAATCACTCGTCTTTTAATGAAAACGGCAATAACATCCGTTGCATAGTATAAATAATCTAAACGTATAGACAGCGTTAAACTACTTCGTTATTATACTATGTAAGGATCACCACGTCTTAGTTACGTGAGAAGAAAAATGGGCCATCTCGTGGGTAATTTGACTGTCGTGGACAGAAATATTTTTAGTGAGGAAGACATACTGTTATTTTGTTTTTGAATTTATTGATTACATTGTATATTATGATTGTTTTTATATACATTTATGATATGTTAACAACAGTTAGTTTCACGTCACTATTGAATAACAGCCCATTTCTCATTCTCTAACCGATAATTTATTTTTTAGAATGCAGTGTAAGTATATATTTATGATTTGATTAGCATTGACATTCTGTTACAGATTGTTGACATATTTCTCTGTTACTTTCCAGAATCTTCGTTCACATACTGAGATTTTTCACTTTTTACTAATTGTTTTTTGGAAGGTTGTTTTTCCTTAATATCTTTTTCCATTAAGACGTTACTAACTTAATTTTCGGTTTTCGACATCCTTTAATGTTATTAGCGTTCAAGAATACATTGTATTGTATTTAAAAGTACACCAAGATCCTACTTATTCTACTAATAATTAAATATAAATATTGTATGTAAATAGTTTAGAATTGCCGCCCGCCACCGTAATGGCGTCACAGTTAGTCTCGCGGGCTGGCCGAGCGCGCGCGTCACGATGCGTGTTCTCCTGCTCCTTGCGTTCTGCCTTGCCATCGACCTTTGCATCGCTGCACCACAGTCCAAACTGCAATTCTCTAGTCATGGTAAGCATGTCTACATAAATAACAAGTCAACCTCAACTTAGCCTTGATTATGTTCCTAGAAAATCATATTCTAATAGATCATACTGTCAGAGTATTCTCTGTATCATTGCCCTTTCTCATATTGTTTTTTCTAGAAATCCCAATAGCCTCTATCATAGATAAACGCGCGCTTTGAGAGTCAGATCTAATAACATAACTCTCTGTTGTGCCATAATTTCCCTTTCTTAGCCACCGCTCTCTTCTCTTTATTTCATTGTTTCGTATTTATATTCCGCACTCCATATTTAACTGAAAAATAACATATGATATATTTTTTAATTACAATGATGAAAATCTTAAAAGTAATATAAGAAAATCCTAACCAAATCAATCTAAAGGGGGTCGGTGTCCATGCAGCATGGTTCCAAGAACACTAGCTTACTAACATACTTAATTATTACTTTTCTTTAATTGCAAATCCTTTTGATAACCAGTTATTTGAATTTTTCCATCTGCCTCTTATTCGTGCCGATCTGGGATAGCGGTTATCACTTTAATAACTTAACCCCACTTAACCTGATACCTACATTTTTCCCTCTTTTGTTACTAAATCCCACAAATACCGCTTAAGTAATTTATTTGAATCTTTTTCATTTTATACTACAAAGGAAAAATTGGGAACCAGCTTTTTAGGTTATATCTAAAAGATTGTACATGTAATGTACCTTTCTCCCAAGATTTACACGAACCAAGACACGTGTACATTTAGTTAAAATAATTTATAAAAAAGATTATAGAAACACGTTACAAAAATAGTTATTTCATTTCAATAAACAAGCAATTCGATAAGTAAAATCCGCGCGCATAAGGAAACAAGTTTATTATATCCTTTTGTTTATCGTTTCTTGAGATTGTTTCTTCAGTGACCTCATAATTACTATTACGCGGATATTGTTTTCTTTGTACTCACCTGCTTATTTTATGTTATGTAATCCTACTTATTAATGCTCATTATAAATCAATAGTTGTAATCCTCTCATTGACTTTATACTCGTTATAAATCAATATTATTGCGAACATAATTTCATAATTAATTTATTATGTTTGCACTGGCTGAATACAATGGGCATTGATGTTGTATTTATATACAACATTTGATAATAATAATTGTTGACTGTTTGTAATGCACAATACAACAGGGTTCAATTCCACCTGACTACATAATGAAGCTAAGAACTTAATGCCTACTGTACATTTGCACGAACTCCTTACGTTGAAATAAATACTTTCTTTAAAGGTATCTCAATGTACAATGTGTAAGTACATTCGATAAAGTTAACGTAAAAAGTCACGTCATCAGAATCACAAATTGGATGGGTTACCATTGGTGGTAAAATTTGAAGTGTTTCCAAGGTACAGCGAGCACGTTCAGTAGCCGATCTCAATTCTGCAACTTCTCCAATAGCGGAAAGACGTCTTCTCAGTACTAGAACATAAAATAAGTTGCAATGGTGGTTATTGGCTCCGCTCGCGAGTTCTCTTGGCTTTTATATTGGACTATTTATCGCGTGGAGATAAGCGTTTTAGAAACTAAAAGTTTCATTAAACCTTGTTCACATAGTGGAACAAACGAACAGACAAATTACAAGCAATACTTGTGTAAGGTGCCTTTGAAAAAATAAATATTACATATATCACAAAAATGTCTTCTAATTTTCAACACACACAATTCATTAACGGCATTTATATTTGTAAATGTTTTATTTAGTATACATATAATTAAAACTTCGTAAATATTTGGAATTTTACATTTCAAATAGTCAGTTTTAACATAAACCATGATTAAATCATTCTGTATAAAACATCTAACCAAAGTACATTTGTCTTAAAATAAGTAACTGAGACTACAAAAACGCTAATTGTTTTTGTTGGAATATAATACGACCAGGTATTTGCAAAATAAGTAGATTCTATTATGTGTTATACGTAATTATGAAATATTATATTACTAATATTGATTATAAAAACACTAGCACGACTAAATTGAAGCACTAACACTACTAACTACTAAACTCGAAAAATAAAACACAAAAGACACTATAACAAAATATGATTTATTCAGTATTAATATTTCAAAGAAAAATTAGACTTTTATTATAATAAATTATAAAGGTGGTAAACTATAGTTCGACCAGGGAAGTATCACCGCTGCCCTCGTAATCCACCGTAAAGCATTACTTGTGTTTCGGTATGATTGGTGCGGTTGCCGGCTACACTTTGAAGCGATAAAAATGTTTTAAGATTTTCATTAGATAATGTTATATATATATATATGTATTGTGTGTGTGTGTAATTCTTTGTATATATATATTGTAATAAGTATTGAAAAAAGTGTAAACGATCTCGTGTCAATAAAACGGAATAATACAGTAAAAAATGCAGTGGTAATATAACAAGTTTACCACAGGACATTACCTCTATCTCATCTTAGGTTTATAAGTCCATTGACTGGAATTCTTTTGTGTGCTATGCAGTGCAAAGTTATTGCGTGTATGTATGCAGAGCTGGTTGAATTGCTTATAAATAAAACACGTAAGGGAAAATAAAGGATATATTTCGTACTCGTTACGTAATTACTTCTTAAAAATGTAATTTGTTATTTTTTTTATTTACCTGACTCTGGAATTCTGTAGTGACTAGGTATTTAAATAAGCAATTACGTATTTATGTTCCTCATGATTTCAAACGTTTTTTTTCTTAATTTGATAGAAAAGCAAACGAAGACGAAGGTCACCAGATGTTATATGGTATCTGCAATCCATAGGCACCCACATTCAACATCATTTTTTTTCTATAGCGGTAGTATCATTATATTGAAGAAAAAAGTCCAATGATTTCTATCCGATCCAGTGGATTTATCTAAATGATCAACGGATCAAAATTCGCGTAGCTTTGAACAGGCTTTCAAAAGCAAAAAATCCAACATGTAAAACTAGTCGTCAATGAACGGTTAATGATGCAACTGTCTGTTGTAACTGGTAGCGATACAAACGAGATCTCAGCTTGTCAAAGTGTGTCAAGCTAATTCGCAATCCATTTTCTTATACTGCATTATTTGCGTCGTAAGTATGTATTACTGTCTTGATATACTATTTATAGTAAATATAATACAAACTATACTTTTATTTCGATGTTTAAATTAACTAAATCCACTTTTTGTGTATTCTATCCAGCCAGCTGACATTGAACATTGTCTCAACCCTCTGAATGTAATGAATTATCGCTATATGATTAAATTTATCAGCACATATGTACGTGTATTAATTTGTCATGTGGGTTTATATACTGCAATATAAACAAAATTGTTTTTTTTTTATTTTATGACTCCTAATTCTTTTTATTTTAACGTACCATTTAATGTAACTTAAGTTTAAATAAGTAGGTATATAAAATCTTCAAAATAAATGCAAGTGTAGTTTATTTATTCAAAAGCTTAAACGATTTTACATAGGTACTTAAAAT
Source organism: Phocides pigmalion okeechobee (assembly GCA_018251015.1). Taxonomy (NCBI): domain Eukaryota; kingdom Metazoa; phylum Arthropoda; class Insecta; order Lepidoptera; family Hesperiidae; genus Phocides; species Phocides pigmalion. The sequence goes on along the minus strand of DWON01004340.1, from coordinate 2,291 downwards.
AATGCCTTAATAGTTTTTTGCATAATAACTCTTATCCAATAGATTGAATTAAATTATTTTCGGTATTAAAAATCCTGTATCTCAATTACACATTCCTCACAATAACGCTGAGTGAACAGCCAGCGTTTTACCAACCTTCACCAGCTAGTTCGGATTAGCGTATCCTTAAACAATTTTGTTGTCCTATGTACATGACTTTTTAGCCTAACCCTGCGATTTAACAGTCAAATAACTGTAAACTTCATGTTTTCCAGATACCGAAGCGAAGCCCTTCATTGAAGAGGTGGTGGTGGAGTCGGTCCTGCATGTAAGAAGCCCGACATCTTCGGCGAGACAATCCCGCACTAAGACGCAAACCAGTTTGAAAGATGGCGCTAGGGTCGCTGAGGCGAAGAACAGATAACTTTACTATTTAATAGGTATTTCCCCCCTCTGATTGGTCCGACCCGGGCATTAACAAAACCGTATTTTGTGGTTGCACTAAGCCGGCAATTTATCCAGTTTCCGACAGCTGCTACATTACTTCGGTTAATATAATTAAGTAATAATATACATGTATACTTTTGCTGGCCAACTAAGAGTGGAAAGCACCATCTCAGCGCTGACAACGGACGGTTCCGGCGGTTCATCATATTCAGTTGAAGAAGATGGCATTAGAAAAATAAAAACCTCGCCACATATTTTCTTACTGTCCAAACGTTTTTTAAAACTCTTCATCAAAATTATACATAACATCACAATAACAAAAACTGTCTACATAACTTCAGTTAATGGCGACTAGAGGTACAACGCCTATTGATAGATATCTGTACTTAATTCTCATTAAAAAGGAGGCTTCTGTATGTGCCTATGGTATATTGATTACTACAAAATCCAATTAGTAGTAATACTAGCTTAAAATATTAATCAGTCTTTGGATATAAATTTAGATTATATCTAAAGATTAAAGATATTAGGTCATACCTAGTTTATATTGGTAATTTAGATCTAATATAATTCTTAGTCTAACAAATAATAGTCAATCGAATACGAAAAAATAGATACATTTTTCATAAGTTTAAAACTATTTCTAATATTTTCTTTATAAACAAAACAGACTTAATGTTTTCAAGAAATTGGGTACATTGCATGCGTAAAATCAATAAAGATGTAAGACAGAATTATATAAACATTAGAGTAAGACTAATAAATAAATACAAAATGTAACATTTGTAATATTTTATTAACTTGTTTTATTTATTCCTAACTAAAACATGGTTCTATACATCAGCATTTCGCAGTTATATATTTTATGAGAGCTCAAGGTGTAAAAATACATATTTATATTCATAGATCGTAGGTTTCTTTGTAAATAACCTTCAGCGCTGTGATGTTATGATCTCATATGAAGAATGTGATAAGATCATGCTAATGTGAGATGTATCAAGCTAGTCAAGCAAAGCAACGTCTCATTTTCTTAATATTTTGGGATTCACGTGAAAAATACCCGAACACTTCGTGTAGACATTGGGTTATATGAGACAAACGAAAATCGCCACGCGGCCAGTACACGGTAAGAGAGCTCCGGGATATATTTTTTTATATATATTTTAGCCTAACGAAAAGGCAGACCCGTCACCTGATGGAAAGCAGTCACCGTCGGCTATGGACATTTCCAACACCAGAGGATTCGCCAATACATCGCCGAATTTGAACGAGAGCTCTCTTTATACCTTTCTTGAAGAGCCCCATGTCATAGCGTTCAGGGAATACCTCGGAAGGTAGTCCGTTCCACATCATCACACATATCTTCAAATGTCCAAGACATTTATTAAATTTGATCTCTTTCTACAACCGCTTTCAACCTGCTTCATCATTGTTGTCTGCTAACATAGAGGCATGCAGAGAAATTATCTCATATAATTTTGACTTTAGTATTTTGATACGTACTTTTCTATGGGACTATAAAGTCTTTTAATGGGATTCAGGGTCCCTTCGTCCTATATGAGTTCGGGTACAGGTATCCATAGGGGTAGTAGCCACTTTGTATCAGGTGAAATACATATAAGTTGATTGCTTATAGCACAGAAATATTATAGCTGAAGTGCCTTTAATCGTTTGATAGCAAAGTTGAAAATAAGTACGATTGCGATTATGAAACTATAAAAATAAATTAAAACACGATTTTTTTTATTGCGAAAGAATAAGAAACGGGCATGCAGACCACCTGGTGTCAAGTGGTTACTGCAGCCCACGGACAGTCACGTCCAATCTCAAACAGAACTGAAGTTCTATTTAAGGATGGACGCGGA
>DWON01004339.1:0-16405 GCA_018251015.1 Phocides pigmalion okeechobee | reverse complement strand
CGGGTTATGAAGGTGGCGGTGGTGCCGCCCCGGGCGAGCTCTAACGGCTCTACCACCTTTAGAGTTAAGTTGAGTTGGTTGAGTTATTTTTTATTATAATTTGCTTTAATAAAATTAAATACGAAATAAGTTTAATTTATCACAAATTTAATCACGTAAAAATCAAAAATCCTGTCGACCACTCAACGGTGACCATATGACCACCGTACATGAACAATTTCCCTGCGACTTAAAACACTGCTGTGTGACGCCGCTCAACGCCCTTGCGGCTTGCACACACCTGTGTTGTACGAACATATCTGTATAGATTACGGGCGAACAAAAGGGCTATATTTACGTCGGCGCTACAAGATTGAGGGACGTTATGTTTGTGCATACGTAGATGCTACATCGATGTTAAAAAATCAATATTTCAGTGAATTGTCAGCGCATCTTCAGTCTAGAGAAATAAGCTCCAGCTTAGTGCCGCCTCCCGCAACGTTGACCCGATCTAATATATGAGCGCAGTCAAAGTGTAAACATAGTGACGTTATATAGTTATTTCCCCGCAAGGGAAGATCAATGAAGCATTTGTCATATACTTCTGCGAAGTAACTTGGTGGCTATTTTTAGTCACAATTAAGCATCGCACGAGCGTGGGCTGTATTACGTTGACTCATAAATTCCATGACCAAAGTCATGCATTTCGTGTCACAGAGTAATGTTTTTTTTATTATTTTTTTCTGAAGTAAAAAGCTACGAACAATTTGGTATAATAATGCGTTTTGGCATCCCTTTGGTATTTTGGCCTTTGGCCGCCCTCATAATCCTTAAAGCATTCCTTCTGTTTCGCTTGCATGTGCGGTTGCCGGCTACACTTTGAAGCGAGGCAACCATCTTAGTCCTCAGGAGTAGCAACGTATCTACGTTTAAACTCAGGTAGAATTTCGGTCGTGTTTGTAGTTGATGTCTATAGGCTGCGACTACTTAACATCAGGTGGTTCTTCTCACATAAAAAAACTTAATATTAGATCGCCTGCCTTGTTTGCTAATCTTATAAATAAAAATGACTGATGCTCGTTTTAAAAACTCAATTTAGCAAATAATCGTTCACAGAAATAATAATCTCTATTTATGGATGTCATTACGTATAATAATAATGTAAAATTTTCCTTAAACAATGCGTTTTGAGGTCAATATGTAAGTAATTCGGTTCAGTTACTCATCGCTGTATTAGGTCAAGGTGACCAGCATTTCTCGTGAACAGGCTTAAGGGAATCATAACAAAAGTTCCATTGTAATATTTGCAATGCTATAAAATTATTTTACTATACGTTGCATTTTTTGCTGTACATTGCAATTTTTTGCTATTAATTGTAATTGTTTTGCTATTCATTGCAATTTTTTTGCTACAAATTACATTTTTTTCGCTATTCATTGCATTTTTTTGCTATTCATTGCAATTTTTTTTGCTATAATTTTTTTTTTTGCTGTACATTGCGATTTTTTGTTATGCATTGCAATTTTATTACTATGATTTTTGCTATGTACCGTGTATAAATGAATTGAGCGAATGATAACAAAAAATCCATTGTAATTATTGCAATGCTATAAAATTATAGCAATTATTTTCAAAGAATTATTCTTATTACTATGTGCCGGGTATATAATAAAAACTATTACTTTTTACTATATAACAGATACTCAAGATTAACGATTTTTATTGCCGATATATCGAACCAATTGCATGGCTCGTGGTCACGGCTAAACTGTTGTTAGGGGAAACTATTGAATAGTTCGATTTTTCTTTTTTGCGTTCCATATTACAAGACACACTAACTGCATGTTTACGCACAGAAATGTACACTATTTGTGATAGGTTAATTAAAAATATTACTTAAAAGGTCATCTTAACAATATTTTTTGTTATTGCTCAGTTATATATAGTATAGCCTGATAATACATTGCCTATAACGAGAACACAGGTACAAACCCTCTTGTGTACAAAATTTAAGGTAGATTTAATCAGTAGTCCACGTTAAGGAAACACAAAAAATGTCAATTTTTCATTTTTATATAGTAGTAGAGATGAAGTTATGTAGCGGATACTAAAGAAAGCATTTATATTGAGAAACTTGTGATCAAACTGCAAGTTACAAGTGTATTTAAAGAGTGCAGTCATCAGACACAAAGAGACAGACACACAGACAGAAAAAAAGCAAGTATTGATAATATTAACCGCTAAATCAGTGGGAGTGCATGCGACCAGGCGCCACACGTAGGGTTGTCACTTATTAATAAATTTGTAATATAAATATTTTAAGTATAGTAAAAAAAGTAAAAAAATATTAAGAGCGTAATAAAATACAGAAATAAGTGAATTATTACGGGACACATATTTTATATGTATTACTTTTATAACGAATGAAGTATTGAACTTCACATGTGTATTTCATTTGTTAATAAAATTGCAACTGATGTGTCAGATTTGTTGAATTCAACATAAAACAGTCATTTTTCTCTGCATTCATACCAGCATATATACACGTACTCACAGTTGTATTCAAAAAATATGTTATACGGAACAAATAACCACATACAACAGACACTTTCTTCTGTGTATTCAATAGTATTCTCCTGTTGTATAAACGTATCCAAACTTGTATTCTTACGAGCGGCAACCCTGCAACAGCGCCACGTAACACACGCGCATGTGCGCTTAAGGTCGAGTTCGGCTAGCAATGACCCGTTTCGCCATATACAGCGCTTGCGAAATCCCACCTTAACATTCCCGTCAACAGATGTTCTAAAGGTTACTGCCTACTTCGAGTTGGGTGGGAGAGGTTCCGGGTTAGTTTGGACCCTCGGATGACGTCACTGTCCACCCAAGCGCATGATACGTCACGTGCCCCAAAAGTAGAATCAAAAAATAAAAAAATCAAATCAATCATTGAACCAGTGATAATCCAATAGTGTAAACTTAATCCTCCTTGAGTGTCTGCGTACGAATTCCTGAGGTCCACCTTTGATTTTTGATTTGATTTGAAGCATAGCACATAATACATGTACTAAACAATAGTATATACTGTTTTATATAGTACTTGTAGTCATAATTTTTCATTTATGTTATGTAAAATTTTTTATACGAGAAGAGCAGCAAACGAGCATGCAAACCACCTAGTATTAAGTAGTCGCAGCCCATAGATATCCACGTTCTATCGCAAACACGACAGAAATCCTATCTGAGCTCGAATCTAGATGCGTTGCTACTCCTGAGGACTAAGTTGTTCGCTTCGCTTCCAAGTAAAGCCGGCAACCGCACACTCCATCCGAAACACAAGTAAAGCTTTACGGCGGATTATGAGAACGGCGATGGTATCTCCTCGATCGAACTATAGTTCTCCCAACTTAAAGGATTTACGCCAAATTTCTACATTCAAAATAAAAATGTTAAAAACAACAACAAACTACTTAGTGTAAAACTGCGTTCAAATCAGATAAGCCGTTTTTGAGATTAGCGTAAAAACGTACAGACAACAGGCAAAATGAAAAAATATTCTTTTGGGTTCTCTTGCGTATATAAAGGCACCTCATTGTGACTATTTTAATATATTTTCCATATAGACAGCGTTCAGTTACAGTTTTTTTATACGTATAGAAGATAAAACATTTAAATCCTTGATAAATTCAGTCCACATCACGTTGCGAAGCTATGCGCGTATCTGCAAGGTTTCCATAAAATAACAGTGTTGAAGAAATTATTGAGTCGCGGCGCGTCCTCGCAAACTCAATTTGTATGTGACAGATGTTTGACCACCGATTAGTCAATTGTTGAGGCCTCTTGGGCTAAGTTAGAGGCGGGAAGTGAAAATGTTGAAGGTAGTTCAGCTCAGAATGATTTAGATGACTGATACCCATAATGCTCTGTACAGACACCCAGAGGTTGATTTCGCACTGCAGAAAAGCATGTTTGCGACGTCAATTCAAACTTTTCCTGCGTCGTATGACACTGCTGTGTATTGGCACAGCGCGCTTGCGGCCTGTACACACCTGTGTTGTTGTACAAATCTGTATGAATTACAGGCGGACACAAGTTCTATCTTTAAGTCGTTTGTACAAGACTGAAATAAGACATTACGTCTGTGTATCCGGATTCGGATACAACACTCTATGAAATTCACTGAAATATTGTATTTTCAAGCATCAAGAAGAAAAGAAGGCTATATAAGTACACGTAGCCCCAATGCGGATAAATAGACTTCACGTTCTTTAAGTTTTACTCTTTCTTTTAAGTTTTCTTCTTTCTTTTAAATTTTCCACTTTTTTTAAGCGTTATCATTCTTATCGTACCTTATCTTAAAAAAATCACAGGTTCGTAACTGAGATATGATTTTAAACTAATATTACATGTCGAGTGGTTATTTCATATAAATCACAAATAGTGCAAATTCTAATGCGTAAAAACACAGTTTAGTGTGTCGTGATAAAGAACCTAAAAACAATAAGAAATAGACGTAGAGTAGATAGATTAATCTACCATTAGCATCTGTCAACACTCTCCCCCGTCACCGCAGTTTCGCTGTAACCACGAACCATGGAACTGGTTCGAAATATCGTTTAAAACATTTTAAAGGTATATAGTTCAAACGTGGAGGTACCACCGCCGCCTTCATAATACGCCGTAAAGCATTACTTGTGTTTCGGTTGGAGAGGTGCGGTTGCCAGCTACACTTTGAAGCGAGGCGATCATCTTAGTTCTCAGGAATGCAAAGCATCTACGTTCGAACTCAGAACTTTCGGTCGTGTTTGTGGATGTACGTGGATGTCTATGGGCTTCAACTACTGAACATCAAGTGGTTTGCATGCTTCTCACATAAACACTCACACATATTACCGAAGCTAATGAAAGCGTGTTAGAATCTATACCTATTTTCATTTCGCTCCAGCCTGTGCCTTGTACATTGTCCAAAGAACGTGCTACCAACGTGCAAGCAACGAACAGCTGGTCAACGATCGCGCGCCCAGAACCCACATCGCGGGTCAATGTCGAATTAACTCAATTGTCCATTTTTACTTTTGTTCTCACGATCAACATGTATACGAAAGCAAGAGTTTATATAAAGCAAGGATCTCCCCCTTGAGCGATAGAAGAAGTGGATGAGAGGAATTCAGGGGTTCGGATCTTCACCCTCTAGGCATAAATAAAAAAAAATATTTTTACATTTTATATTTGTCATTTGTGTTTATACTTTCGCACTAAATCAGTTTTTAGTTTACATTAAAATATTTTGTTTATTACATTAATACTTTAACCTTATTTTGATATAGGTAAGCCTAACCTAAACAACCTAGGGAGTCCATGCCCCTGGAGGTATTTAATATATATGTATTCATTCTATATTCTTATTTAATTTTATTAATAATATTCATTATCAGTATAATAATTTTAACTAAAAAGCCTAACCTAAGTTGACTACGATTATTAATCGCTGATCAAAATATCTTCGCTGATTAGAAATAGTCGCCTTACGCCTATCGCCTTTAGGAAAAAACCAATTACAATAAACAGAAAAAATATACAGTCGTTAAAATTAATTCAGAAATCAGTGATTTAGATGATGATCAGTTTCCACTATAAGTTTGAACAGATTAGACAGACAGTATAAGTTTGGAGCAAAAAGTAAGAGAAATAATTATACACAAAAAATACAATAAAAATGATAATAATTAGTACAAATATAGAAGTACAGATTTCATTCATACATCAGACCATTTAAAGTTAAACTCGATCGATTAAATTTATTAGTTAGAGTTAGATTAATTAGATCAATTAAGTTAATCGATGAAAATATCGGCAATTAAAAATCGTAATTATGAGTACTCGATACATAAAAAGAAAACAGACAAATCGATTCCTCACTTTTTGAATTTATTTGGAAAATCGTACTGTTATGTTATTACGCGGAAATAAATTAAAGATAAAAAATAAGTTGCTCATATTACTACGCGAGTATCCGAACCATCTCGTATCCAGGTCAATGTCAACCACGCAGCTGTCAAGTGCAACTCGTTTGGACAGTGAAAGCATTTACACTACAAATTGTTATGTCAAATCGAAGCATCTATATTCAAAACGGATTATCGGATAACGGTTTTCTTATTACGATAACAACTTACAATCAGTTGGATTGCATGTTCGTTTGCTATTTACTTAAAAAAAGACACAATCTTCGTAGAATGTAAAGGGTATTTAGAATGAACTCTTTTCTCATTGCCGACATCTCGAAATAGTTGAATAGATTAAATAATCTATTCAACCGCCGTGACCACGATCCATGCAACCGGTTCGAAGTATCGATAACTACTGGTATCCGTTCATAGATTTACAAAATTGACAACCTAAAACTATATTCATTTCATATTACCAACACTTTTTTATAAAAAAAAGCAAACGACCACCTGATAATCTGACCACCTGATAATCTGACCAAAAATACTACTAAAGACCTATCTGATATCTTAGATAGTGTTGCTAATCTTAAGACTAAGATGGTCGCCTCTTGTATAATCCAACACTCACCAACACGCATAATTATTCTGGGTCTGGGTGTTATTGTACTCGTCTTTATGTGTCACGAGTTTACGTCAGGGAAATATAATAAGCTATCAGTGTTAAAAATATATAAATATGTATAACAAAATTTCTCCATCAAAATGTAACGCTATAATTCAGTCATATGAATGTAGTCAGAATTGTTAAAATCCTTTGAATCGTCCATGCTACAGCCTCTATGCGTCCACTACTGGACATAGGCCTTACCTAGATGCCGCTTAAAACGATTCTGTGCCTTTTGCATCCAGCGGTTACCTGCTATGATTGCCAGGTCGTCGGTCCACCTTGATGGGTGGCGGCCTGTGCTCCTTTTGTTTAGACGTGGTAGCCACCCGAGGACCTTTCTGCCCCATCGGTTATCCGTCCGTAGAGCGATAGGACCTGCCCATTCAGCCTGCTAATTTTGAAAGCTATGTCGGTAACTGTTGTTCATCTACGGATCTCGTCATTACGAACTTTGTCACGTAGCGAAATACCAATCATAGCTCTTTCCATAGCACGCTGATTGACTGAGCTTCCGAAAATCGACAAAGGTGGGAGAACGATAGTTTGACCGGGATATACCATCGCCGCCTTCATAATTCGCCGTATAGCATTACTTGTGTTTTGGTTGGAGAGTTGCGGTTGCCGACTACACTTTGAAGCGAGGCCACCATCTTAGTCCTCAGGAGTAGCACGTATCTACGTTCGAGCTCGGATAGGATTTCGGTCGTGTTTGTGGTTGTACGTGGATGTCTATGGGCTGCAGCTACTTCAGGTAGTTTGAATGCTCGTTTGTTACTCTTCTCACATAAAAAAATCGAAATGAGACATGAGTGTTACGTCAGACATTAATGTCGCTAGAATTGTTTGAAATCTTTGAATCAACACAAAATGAAACTATTTATGGACTTGGTTAATAATATTACAAAACTTACATAAAATACGTTTATAAATTCCATATTTACACATAAAATGACATCAAAGCAGTTTTGTAAACACGATTACCAATATTTCATAAATAATAAAAGTAGGTTTGTAAAGAACATAAAACCTTTACGTTTTGGGTCGCCCTTTATAGCCTCAGTTCCATTTTATTATATCCACAGTTTTTACCGCGGCTTGACTTGCGTACAAATTCATATTAAAGTGTTTTGCAATATATTAAACATTAAATCAAACATATAATAATATAATAATAATAATTTTTCTCTAGAAAAATGTGTATTTGACTGCACTAGGTCATACGTGGACATTCAAATCGATCCTTGATCTGTATATATATCAAGGATCTATAAGGATTATATATGTATATAAAAGTGCGCGCGCGTGTGTGTGTGTCAACAAAATAAATTCGAATAATAAAATCGTACAAAATTTCCTTCTCTTTATCCTCCATAGAGGATGAATTTCGAAAACTCCTTTTATTGTGCTCAATTACGTTGTATAGAGGACCTACATACATATATAACGGCCATAACCAAAAAACAACACTAATCATATAACTATTATTGTCGCCGTATTCTCTCCTTATTTTGAAATTCAAGAAAACTTAACTTACCAAGTAAACAGCATCGAAAGCAGATCAGCCGACCACCATCGTCACTCACTCACTAAATCTCTACTCAGATTACTTGCATCACATCTTACGTTACGTCGATATTTCACTTTCCACTGTATTTAAATTATTTCCTTGTTGGGAAACCTGAAACAAAAATTAAATATTAACTCTTTATACTTTCAACTATCTAATACAACCGAACGAGCATGCAAACCACCTGATGTTAAGTACTCGCAGCCCATAGACCTCCACGTACAACCACAAACACGAGCGAAGTCCTATCTGAACTCGAACGTTGCTACTTCTGAGGACTAAGATGGTCGCCATCTAAAACACAAGTAATGCTTTACGGCGGATCATGGACCCGGCGGTGATACCCCGTTCGAACTATAGTTCTCCCACCTTAGATTACAATTTTCCAGTTTTTAACGTGATCGTATCGTGTAGTTTGAAAACAATACCTTTACATATATTTCTGCAATATTAGTTGTACCTAAAATACAATCTAACAGTATTACATGCTATATTTAAAGATTTAGAATCGATAAAAAGTTTAAAAATTGTCTCCTGTAACATCGAGGTTTTAAAAGGATACGCTGTCGTCGCAGATGGACTTAAAATAGTATTTTTAAATAGTTATAAGTGCTCCGCCGTAAAGCATCATTCGTGTTTCGGTTGGAGAGGTGCAGTTTCCGATTAAAATTTGAAGCGAGGAGACCATCTCAGTCCTCAGGAGTAGCAACGTATCTACGTTCGACCTCAGACATGATTTCGGTCGTGTTTGTGGTTGTACGTGGATGTCTATGGGCAGCGACAGCTTAACATAAGGTGGCCCGCATGCTCATTTGCTGTTCTTCTCAGAAAAAAGAAACTAAAATCTTTTAATTAGAATTTAAAATAGAGACAACAGTATCTTAACAGATTCTGGATAAAAGTTTATTCTGCTGGCGGCTGACACAAAGCTCGCTTTGCCAGAAGCGCCGTGAGACCGATAACAGATATCAGAAGTTATTTACGTATTCGACGAGTCCTATAACACTAGGGAAACTACGGTTGTCACTCACGAGTTCTACTGGATGTTAATGTTAAGAGTTGTAACAAATCTTTTGTTACATTTTTTTTGTTACAACCTATACGATTTGACGATCATTGTATGAAATAAAAAAGTTTATAATCATCATCTACCGTTATTTTCCATTTTTAATACAAATAAATTTAAATACAATATATAGAGACTATATATTTCATCTAAATGGTATTTTTAATCTATTAACAATATCAACCAAATACGCTCACACTTTCAAATAATCAGAGTTGCGCACCGGGGTTCGGACCCCGGACTCCGCGTAGAAGCCCGACATCTCACTACTAGGTTATACATAATTGTGGTACAAAGTTATTACATTAAACACTAAGAACTCGCTCCGGGTCCGCGGGTGCAATTACGACATCACATTACAAATCTTTCTAATATTCTGCTTAACTCTTCTATAATATACATGTAATATACATATAAACCTTCCTCTTGAATCACTCTATCTATTGATGAAAACTTCATTAAAATGTGGTGTGTATTTAAAAAAAAGATCTAAGCGTACAAATGGGAATATTTAATAATTCCGATACTTGGTTTAAAATTGACAACCCTACAGCACCCGTATAGATCAGTTGATAGCAACCAGCATTACAATGTTGCCACAAATCGTTATATTTCCATGAAACAAAGTTATTTTTAGCCATCAGCTATCTTTTATTCTAATAGCAGCTATTTTTTTCTATGTCTATATCGATGTCGATATAAGGAATTTCTATCTTTAGACCCCTATTAACCTCATAAAGGTTGTTTGGAAATTGGCTTCTTAGTAATATAATAATTATGAGTTGACTTAATATTTTACCCTTTTAGAGTAGAACTAAATAAAAATAAACATTTTACATTTATAATCCGAAGCATAAACATAAAAATTCATATATCTATCATCCAAACTGTCATTGCATGTAAGATTGTCCTTCCAATGTCTACATTCCCTTCTATCCCTTAAAACCCTTATATTATCCCCTTATTGGATATCCTCAATTTTTTTCTGATTGTTCACTTATCTCTAAATAAAGAAAAAAGTCTCCCATAGCGTCTGTCTGTGTGTTCATGATAAACTCAAAAGTGCTGGACGGATTGTCTCACAGTTTTCAACAACAGGTAGATTCCTGAGGAAATTTTGGTGCCTAATGTGTTTTTTTTTTGTAAATTGGATAAGAAATTAAATAGTTAATTTCAATATAGTAATTCAGTCGTCGTTCGAAATAGATGTTTCTAATTGTTAGTTTTTGCAACTAGGTAATGACTGGATGTATGGAAGAAAAATCATATAGTAAATATAAATCCTATTATCCGAGCGACTCTGGGCCGGGCCGCAAGTTATAGATATATTGTATCGCTATTTTAAAACAACATCGATTATAATCAGGCGAAATATAAATCTGGGAATTTTAGAATTTTGTCAAACAGCTGTGGGGCTAACACAAACGAGCAATAAACCGGTCAATCAGGTTCCGTCTGCCCGCGGTGGCTGACACCCACACAGCCTTCCGACTAACGCGTGCTCAAACACAGGTACCTATTTAAGATTTTGTTTATTTCGTCATTAAATTAAACGAGATATATAAGAGAAATATAGACAGAGATATATATAGGAGTTCTTAAACATCCACATACAAACAAACAAACAAGACTAATGTTACTATCTTAGGTCGGCCTTAGATACGTTACTAATCCAGAGGACAGAAATGGTCACCTCTCAAAGTGTGACCAGCAACTGCACCTCCAAGATGAGGGTAGAAGTAACACCTTTTTTATTTTAATCGAGTAGCATACGAGTATACAGAGGGTACCTGGCGTTGAGAAATCGCTGCCAGCCATTTAGCTGCATATTTAGAACAGGATTAAAGTCTTATTTAAGCGCACATGTAAATCCGTTCCTACTTCTAAGGACTGAGATGGTCGCCTCACCGTGTATCTGGCGACCACACCTCTCCAACAGAAACAAAGAAGCTGTTTAGAGGAGTATTAGTAAGGACGGCAGTGGTACCTCCTCGGCCGATCTCCGCCAACTTCGCAACCTTAACCTTCTTGGCCATTATATCAGATGTAGCAACGTACACATCCTCAGGTAGTTCTTCAATCCTGTTTGAGGTATGTGGATGTCCATGGACAGCAGCGACCACTTAATACCAAGTGGTCGGCATGCTCGTTTGCTTCTCATACAAAAAAATAAACACCATTCATTTAGATTAATATAAAATATACAAGTCGTTACGATGCAATAAAATTTCAAATGTTAAAACAAGTGTTTTCACCAAATTTTATTAGTACCTATCTATCCGCTATCAACATGATTAACATACACGCGATAAGAGCAATTTCATTTCTATATGTATATAAAGTAAAAGAGGTATTGACATACACAGAGAATGACAACGCACAGCCGAAACCACAGAACCTAAAATCCTGAAATTTTGATAGGTTCTTTATATAGCGTAAATGAGTAATAAGAAAGGAATTTTGAAAATTGTACCCTTAAGATGTTAAAGTAGAAAATAAAGATTGTCGGAATTTTGCATTTATTTTATTAAATTATTTCAAATATACTAAGCAAAAATAGAACTGCATGACGTAATAGAACATTTAAAATCTTAAGTCTTTTTAAAATATAATTTAGCCTAACGAAAAGGCAGACGAGCCATCCAAAAGAAAACGATCACTGTCGCCTGGACATCGCAACAACAGAGTCGCTGAATCTCCAGTTTTCAAGGAGAGCTCCTTGCACCTTTTATGAAGAACCCTGTCATAGTCCAAGGAATACCTCCAGAGGACGTGAGTTCCATCTTGAACGTAAGTGGAAAAAATGAACGCGCAAACTTGATAGGTGGTAGAACTATAGTTCGACCGGAGAGGTACCACCGCTGCCCTCATAATCCGCCACAAAGCGTTCCTCGTGTTTCGGTTGGAGAAATGCAGTTGCCAGCTACACTTTGAAGCGAGACGACCATCTTTGTCCTCAGAAGTAGCAAGGTACCTACGTTCGACCTCAGATAGGACAGCCGTGTTTTTAGTTATACGTGCATATCTACGGGCTACGACTAGTTAACATCAGGTGGCTTGCATGCTCGTTTGCTACTCTTCTCACAACAAAAGAAAGCTAAACAGGAGGACTACCACAAATAGTAAGTATACTGATTTCCCTGCGAGCAACGCCGAAGGTAAAAACTAGTTACGAACAACGTTTGTCATTAATGGTAAAAAGTTCTGAGTCCAGTTAACGTTAAATAAACTGTCCATATGTTTTATTATTTAGTATTAAAAAAAATCAAATAATTAGTATCACGTTTGAGCGATGCTTCCAGTGACAAGAGAGCTGGTTCTTATCTCGCGCAGAGAATTGCCATTGCTATTCAACTTGGGAATGTAGCTAGCGTTCTTGGAACCAACCCGCATGGGCACGACTCCCTTTCGATTGTTTAGGTTAGACTTATTATAATTAGTTTTAAGATTTACATCGTTACATATTTTCGTTAGTATTTATTCTCCGAAATTTATTCACGTGGGCTTTCATTTTCGGAATTTTTCACAAGCAAAATGAGGTCATGTACTCACACTCGTAACTTTTTATTTATTAACTAATTGAAAGGAAACAGCATGTTTTATTTGTTGTCTGTGGGTTTGTACCAGCGTTTCTCAGAAACTACTAAACAGATTTCGGGACATTTTCTTTAATGTACACTCAATATTAAGTGGAGCTTATTACAGTAAGCCAACGCTTACAATAATAAACTGCAAGCGTCACATAACATTTAGTTACCGCTACCTGTAGTGAGAAATACATCGAAATCGTTTAAGTCGTTTCTAAAATTATCACAAAAGGAAACATAATCCACACAGGGACAAATATTCCGTGTAGTAACTAGTATTTTAGGTTCTATTGCCATAATAATCGCTCTTAATCATTTCAACAGTTTTTCAGTAATGTATTACAGTAAGTATTGTTCATATCAAACGGTCTATAAATGAAAAGTCACGTTAATTGAAAGTTACGCGTCTCTCTTGAACTTGCTGAAAAACCCAAAAATCGAATCTTATAACCATATAAATTACAATTGCAATAACAAAATCCTACCAGTTAGTCGAACCCCAGACTTCTATGTGAAAGGTCGAAATTAAAGATACGGACTCCCTTTAGATTGTTTAGGTTAGGCTTTACTTATAATTAGTTTTAAAATTTTCATTATTTTAATTAACAAGTAAACTATTTCTAAAGAAAAAGGTACATACAGCATATCACAATAACAAAAACAAATTGACTTCAAACATTTGAATAAACATTTACCAAATAAATAACCAAGTGTCACATTAACACGCACTTATATTTGTCTACATATTTACCACAACCCACACATTTGAATGATAGGGAAATTTCGTTTTCAACCAGAATTTGCTTTTGACCCCGTTAAGGGCTAGTTAAGATATCGAAAGGCGTGAGATCGAAAGTATGCGAATAACAACGGTAAACAAGAGTAAATCTCTACATAGTACAAAATAACCCGCCGTCTGTACGCTTAGATCTTTCAAACTACGTAACGCATTTTAATGCGGATGTCATCAATAGACAAAGTGATTCAAGAGGAAGGTGCACTCACACCCGTAACTTTCAAATTAACATTTTTTTTCATAAACCGATTGACATAAAACGCAAAATAATGTACGTATGTTAAGAGGATCTTACTGCAATACATTCCTGTATTCGGTTAATGAAATCGGTCAAGCTCTATGAAATTAGGACGCACAAACGCATAGACAAACATAATATCATCGATTTTTGATTTTTGATTACCGATATTTCCAACCAGTTGCCTGGCTCGTAGCTACACTGCCTTGTTTAGTCGAGTCGTGAAACTGGTTGGAAATATCGGCGATCAAAAATCATTAATCTTAAATATCCGGTAAATAGTAACATTTTTAATTTCTATTGTTTTAGGTTCTGTTGTATTCATATTGTATTATATCATCTATATAAATACAGCTAACAGTGTCAATTTAAAATTTATTTATATAAATGAGATGCAACTGATGGCATCCATGTTCGGGTGCTCGTATCTTAGATAAAAAGACATTGGATGCACAAAATTGTGTATTTAAAATGTTTATATTATTTATAAATAAAAATTTCGAAAATGGAAAAGACGTGTATTTTCTAGATTCTTCACCGCCTCTTCTCAAAAACGAATCACCTTACGAGTCGGTGTTAGTTTATTGACATTGAAAAAGAGTTCCGTAAAGAAATTAATTTGAATAAAAATACTTTGATGATGTGTGTTTGGAGTTTCTTTCGCCGCCTCTTCTCCAAAACGAAACACCTTACGAGTCGGTGGTAGATTATTGACGTTCAAAAAGAGTTGAAAAAGAATCCACTTTGAATAAAAACAAAATATATATTTTTATTTTTATTTTAAAGGTAAAATGAATAATTAAGTGACGTTTAGCGCGTAAGGCGGACGGCATTGAGTGGGACCGTGTCTAATCGAGCGAGGCTGTTCTGTTCAGGTGGTTTTGCATATGTTAATAACATATTTATATATAATTCTGACATCTATATAAATAAAATGTAGTAAAGAAGTTACTTATTCGTTTCCAAGGAACTAAAAAAGACATTTCTTTTTTATAATGGTAATCAACATTATAGATGGGAAAATGAAATAATGAAGACAGTGGAATCTACTGGACGAGAGTCGCGAATGACAGGACAGTAAAAAAAGGGGAGAGTAAAAAAATAATTATATAAGATATTTAAGTATATTATTATAAATGTTAAGTTATTAATGTTTTAACAAAACAGTGGGAGTATCTTGGAGCAGAGTCGGGAATGAGAGAAAAATGGAGAGTTAAAGACTTTGTTTTTGACTTATTTTATTAGTTTTTTTGTAAATGACATTTTCAATCAAAAAACATTTTGGTGTGCCCAGCACGCTCATTTGTTACTCTACCAACATAAAAAAACAAACAGACAACGCTTTCCTATTATTGTTTAAAAAGAAGTAGGATTGATGTAACGTAATTTCAAGGTGATAGAGCCGTTAGAGCTCATCCGGGGCGGCACCACCGCCACCCTCATAACCCGCCGTAAAGTAACATGTTCTTCATGTATTGTGTTTCAGTTGGGAAGGTGTGGTTGCCGACTACACATTATTGGAGGCGA
Organism: Phocides pigmalion okeechobee; assembly: GCA_018251015.1. Taxonomy (NCBI): domain Eukaryota; kingdom Metazoa; phylum Arthropoda; class Insecta; order Lepidoptera; family Hesperiidae; genus Phocides; species Phocides pigmalion. The sequence goes on along the minus strand of DWON01004339.1, from coordinate 1,026 downwards.
CCATCTTAGTCCTCAAGAGAAGGAACGCTTCCGCGTCCATCCTTAACTAGAACTTCTGTTCTATTTCAGATTGGACGTGGTTGTCTATGGGCTGCAGTGACCACTTAACATCTGCCTGCATGCCCGTTTCTTACTCTTTCAATAAAAAATAAAAAAAAAATCAATTTTTATGCATTATTTTTCAGTTTATACCGAGCATTCAAATTAGTTAAACCAACTAAAACATAACCGGGAATGACTTGAAGTACATAACCTTAAATATAAGTTAAAGTTAAGTAAAATATATGTGTGTGTGTGGCATGTGTGTGTGTACAATAGCGAATATTTTAACTTATATTTCGCGAGCAAAACTGTATATCAACGCTAGTTACATGTATCGATGATAGTACAATCATTTTTTTTATGTGAGACGAGTAACAAACGAGCATGCAAACCACCTGATGTTAAGTAGTAATTAAAATTTAAAATCAAAAATCGTTAATGGTGAGTACCCGTTATATAATATAATGTATGGATTCCGCGCTAATATCAATTTAAAATCGGATATGTGCATGTTTGATAGTACAATCTAATTATTTAAATATAAATAGTCATTGTAAATATATCATTAAGAAAAGACTGATAAATAATATCAATAGTGCTATTATTTAAATGCTTAATTAAAAATTGTAAATGTCTTTGCCACATAGGATAATTAATTTGAAATTAATGCAATAAATCTTATTATCTCTTGAATGGCGGACAATAACCGTGATATTACATTGCACAATACTTGTTGAAGGAACCTTGAATGTGTGACCGTATTGAATGGAGAAGAAATGTGTGTGTCAGACTGAAGTGTGTGTCTGACTTGTTAAGTATATTTGTGTTTGAATATGCAATAGTCGAAAGGTAAAGAAACGCATTTTTTTAATCATGAAAGAGTAAGATACGGGCATGCAGGCCATTCGATGTTAAGCGGTCACTGCAGCCCATGGACAACCACGTCCAATCTCAAATAGAACAGAAGTTCTATTTAAGGATGGA
>DWON01004338.1:0-16405 GCA_018251015.1 Phocides pigmalion okeechobee | reverse complement strand
TAAGGATGGACGCGGATGCGTTCCTACTCTTGAGGACTAAGATGGCCGCCTCCAATAATGTTTATCCGGCAACCACACCTCCCCAACCGAAATGCAATACATGAAGAACACGTTGCTTTACGGCGGGTTATGAAGATGGCGGTGGTACCGCCTCGGGCGAGCTCTACTGGGCTCTACCACCTTTTGATCACTCGTAATGTCAGCCATCTGCCAGTGAATCTGGTCGGATCTGTTTAGCCATTTCGGAGATTTACCGGATCAAGAAAGAGACAGAAAAATTTAAAACATGACGATTTGGTTTAGTACCGTGTATACATTCAGACAACAGACAGGTAGAGAAAAATAAAAACATACAATTACTTTTTTATATCAATGTATAGATATCAAACTATGACGAACGCACGGCGAACGAAATTGGGGAGATCTTACCCTCCTCTCTTATTGTAAACCTACTTTATTATTCAGAAGTGGTTGGGCGGAGAAATTCAAATCTCGAGGCCATCTTAACCACAGTTTCTGAGATGTTCAAGTACTCTCTGGTTCGTTTATTTGTTTCCATAATACAAAAATATCTATTTTAAAGAATGACCACGAAAAATAAAGCTGTTTTTTTCAATTTGACTATCAGCAATTCAAGATGCAGTTACCTTGTCGTAAATGTTTACTATATTTTTAAATGATCGCTGTCTGGACATGGATATATATGAGAAAAACTATTATTAGAGGGCCTTTATTAACGCATGTCGGAGGCACGAATCAGTATACAAAGTGCCGAAAACTCCCCCGAGATGCCCGATTGGGGTATCGTGCTAGAAAACAGAAGCAAAGTTCAGTGCTTAAAGACAGTTAGTGTTGTGTAGTGATGTGGAACGCAAAAAAGAAAAACGAATTAGACGCAAAGTAAATAGATTAATCTATCAATAGCACCTGTCAACAGTTTCTATCCGCCATCGTATTAGCCGTGACCACGTGCCATGCAACTTTGAAATATCGGCAATTAAAGAACGTTAAGGGTACCCGTTGTATAGTAAAAAAAGTAAAATGGAGAAACAGCTGCATTCGTCTCAAAATCTTTGTTATTTACAGAAGAAGGTCACTAAGGGTTTTGAGTGGGAAATCCCACCACGATACTGACTACAGTCGAAAGGTTTTTCCCCCGAGACAAAAATAAGACTTCTACTGTTTTCAAGATAACACATCAGAGTGCATTTATACCGCGGCGCTAACTGGGCACATCGATATAACATATTTTTTCATAATAAGATTGTATTTTACTTTTTTATTGTGAAAGAGTAAGAAACGGGCATGCACGCCACCTGATGTAAAGTGGTCACTGCAGCCTTTGGACAACCACGTCCAATCTCAAATAAAACAGAAGTTCTATTTAAGGATGGACGCGGATGCTTTCCTACTCTTGAGGACTAAGATGGTCACCTCCAATAATGTATATCCGGCAACCACACCTCCCCAACCGAAACACAATACATGAAGAACATGTCGCTTTACGACGGGTTATAAAGGTGGCGGTGGTACCACCCCCGGCGAGCTCTAACGGCTCTACCACCTTTTGAATACGTTGTATACAGCGCCCTCTGCCTAGATACCTCTACCGAATGGAAAAAAAGTTGTTGCCCTTTGCCTCTAGAGTCAATCTATGGGCATCATGCACAGACGTCATTACTTTTGTCTGTTGGTCGTTTGCTTATCATTGTTTAAAAAATATTTGCATGTGTCGAAACCTTTTTTAGTAACAAACGAGCATGCAGACTATCTGTTAAGTGGTATCTGCAGTCCACGGATATCTGCGGTCAACTTCATAGCAAAGTACTGTCTGACGTGCGGCACAGATACTCCTGGCACCAGAGTAGGTCACCTCGTCTGCAAATTTGGCAACCACACCTCTCCAACCGAAACACAGACTGTTTTGCGGTTGATTATGAAGGTGTAGGTGGAGCTCCCCAAAACGAACTTTTTTTTTAACCTTTTATTGTTACGGCAACCACACCTCTCCAACCGTAACAAATAACTATTTTACAGCGGATTAATAGAGTAGCAGTGGTAACTCTCCAGACGTCCAGTCATTCTACCATCTTTTATATTTACGACGGATGGTTAACCTTCTATTATTTATGGTAACCACACCTCGCTTTTATTCAGAGAATTAAGAGGGCAACGATGGTATCTCCCCAATCGAATTGATTTTATATCTTTTATATTTACTTCAAAAAACTTCATCCAGTAATCTTTGTGTTATACACGCACAACGACAAACATCCATTATTTTATTTATATAGACAACAAAACCAGGCCTTGCCTGTACAGTAATTGTAGAAACAAAGAATCACAAGAGCAATGCACCTGCGAATCTCTTTGTTCCTTTTTACAAAAATCTATACTAGATTGTTGTTCGGCCAATCGCCGAGCAGCGTATTCTCATAAATAAAACCAGTCTGGCTGAATGCAACCCACCCCTCTAGAACTCGATGCGTGGGACCGTAATGCTACGCTAGATTGCAAAAAATTGCAAAAATCTATCGTTGTTCATACGACGTCATACCCAATCGATAATATACCTCAATAATTATAATAAGCATAAAGCTTTGAAACCTTTGGGCCGTGCCAAAAAAAATTCAAACAATTAGTACCACGTTTGATCGACGCCGCCGGTGACAAGAACCTGGTTTGTATCTCGCGTAGAGAATTGCGATTGCTACTTAATGCGGGAATGCAGCTAGTGTTTAAGAAACCATGCCGCATGGGCATGGACTCCCTTTAAATTGATTACGTTAGGCTTTTATTATAATTAGTTTTAAGATTTTCATTAATTTTAAATTTCATTATGATAATTTAAAAATAAGCATAATAATCTCTAGCAATGATCCTAATTGAAAATTATTTTGGTTAAAACGCACTATAGATAGAAGTTTTGGATAAACTAACGATCAACGCCAAATTCTCACAGTTGCATTTATCACATTACAAATGTTTGAAATTCTCGGTTTTTCTCTGTTTTAATATGTATTTATTATATATACAACAAACATTCCGCTTAAATGACTCTGTCTATTGATGAAGACCGCATTAAAATCCGTTGCGTAGTTTGAAAGATCTAAGCGTAAAGACGACTCAAGCGAATTTGTTTTATACTATTTATACTATACAACAATTTTGTACAGTAATTTAATACTGAGAATTAGTTCATTATGGGAGAAGATTTTGATCGAAAAAAAAATTAATAATATTTCATTTTGTATTTAAAAGGTACAAAAACATACCTGTATATATAAGAAAAATGTATATATACCATTTTTCTTTATTACGAATTCGAATTGAATTAAGTAATTCGAAAAACTTAAACCTTCCCCTATCTAAAAAATATAGTGTACAAAATATATTTGTAATGTTTATTTTTTATAAGTTTTTCAACATGTAATATAAAATATTCAATAGATTTGCAAAAAATGTCTACATTATCTTAATAAAATTATACTAACGAAATAACAAAACAGGGAAGTTTGTGTAGACATTTACAATAATAACCTAATAAAAACTACAGTCTTCTATTACAAAACTAAAAGGAGGGCAAATATTTATTATCTATGGTTCTGATGCGGAACTACGAGCCCGTTTGTAATTTACGCTTGACGCCTTTTCCCGCAGCAAAAACATTGAAGGACCACACTGGAATGAATTACTAAAACTATATTGTAGATCTAATTAAAATCGAAGAATTCTAGGCGGGGTTCTTTCAGTAGCCTTCAAGGTTCGTTCGGACCGACGCCAGAGCAGTACACGACGCGCGCTTTTCCTCCGCGCACGCGTACAACCTAATAAACAAAACTTTAGAGGTTGTACCATGTTAAAATACAGATAATTTATAATCTTAATTATCTATACCGACGATCGAATACGAATTTCTAGTTTTGATTTTGAACTAACGAAGTCGATTCGAAGCGTCCGATTTGAATTTCGCGCGCGATTTTTGGCGGATTCAGTTCGAGTGTTGCAAGCGAGAAAATAATTTGTGTACTTTTTCAGTTTTTGGCAGTCACTGGGTAAGTTTTCATTTTTTTTTTAATTTTACAATTCAAAATATGTTATGATTTTTAAAGCAATATTTTTATAAAAAATAAGTTTATATTTTTTTATAAACCATACCAAACCGTGAAAGATTCAAAATATTAATAGATCAATTTGTAATTTGGAAAACCATGACACAAATATCTGTTTTCTATTAACATTCTAAAAATCGACAGAAAACAAATAATCGAAAATTACTTTAATAATGCTTCATTAAATTGCAAAATATAACAATTTTGTAACTTACATAAATCTTTCAATTTTAATTCATTACTTCATTATCATCACGACCCGTTGCTGTTCTACAGCTGGGTATAGGTCTCTCATAATGAGAAGGATTAAATCCTAAGTATGAGTATGGTTGAGTTCACTATGCCGACCAGTACCAATTGGTAAATTTCACCCACTTTCGATAGCTTCATATCGTACTCTTAGGCATGCAATTTTGTTAGGTCTTCCATCACCGTCAAAGAGCGATAACATTAAATTCGAATACGCAAATATTTCTAAAACACATTCATGCTAGGGATTTAAACCCAGGACCATCATATGAGAGGTCGAAATCTTAACTACTACTGTTCATTGCTTGAAATATATTGAAATTAAAAATTTGCATTTATTAAACGAGATTAACTGTTCCAAGATGCATTAATTAAATTTATCTTTCCTTATCTTACTTCGGTTAATTAAGCCTTAAACTGTAATGTCAATAATGTGTATGAAAATAATAATTATTATCCAACTAGCTGTGCCTCGCGGTATCACCCACATTTAAAACTTCGCCCACCGCGCCATACATGCATCTATACATATAATAAAAACGTAACTGATCACTGTCTGTACTTGGCAAATATATTTGAAAATTCATAATGGGTGCCTTTATATACGCAAGAGAACCCAAACAATGTTTTTTTATTTTGCTTGTATGTTTGTGCACGTTAATCTCAGAAACGGCTTATCCGATTTGAATGCAGTTTTCTGGATTATATTGTGAGGAGCTTCGCTTAACATTTAGTATCTTTTTTTCATATAAATCGGTTAACAAATAAAGAAGTTATGTCAATTATGTCTATCATCATCGGACGAAGTCGTGAGCACAGCTTGTCTTGCTCAAAACTGTTTTTGATATAAAACCGTAATTACTTCGAACTTCAAAATGTAATAACTATTGATAGACTAAATCAATTTTAATTACATAAAAACGAAGTTCGTTCGAAGGGTTCAAGTTTTAGGCTACATTTATATGTAAAGACACACAGAACTTTCATTTTTATTATATATCATATTGATTGAATACTTTGGACAAATCTAGAACAACGTTTACTTATTTGATATATTATATATTCTCTGTGATTATAGTTATAAATTGTTTTTTAATCTGTAATTTGAAGTTTAAACAAATAAAATGAAGTATTTTCTATAAAAATTTGCTCTCGGAATTACTGAACGGAATTTTGTTGTGCAAATTTTAATTATTGTCAGAAATTTTGTATAAAAATGAATATTATAATACTTTACAATAAATCATGCAGATGTATTTTTACCTTATATGGATATGCATTGAAACAATGAAATAAATAAAAAATATATACAAACTTTCAACCACGATTATAACCCCCTTAGGGGTGGACTTACAACACAAGATTATTTTTATTTTCTTTTTTTATTGTGAAAGAATAACAAACGGGCATGCAGGCAACCTGATGGTAAGTGGTCACTGCAGCCCATGGACAACCATGTCCAATGCGGATGCGTTCTTACACTTGAGGACTAAGATGGTCGCCTCCAATAATGTGTATCCGGCAACCACACTTCCCCAACCGAAACACAATACACGAAGAACATGTTGCTTTACGGTGGGATATGAGGGTGGCGGTGGTACTCCCCCGGGCGAGCTCTAACGGCTCGACCACCTTTCCAAAATTTTAAAATTTCAAGATATTTTTAACAAATAATTAGATATATTAAGTTAACACTTTCCCTGCGGATTACAACACTGCTGTGTATTACTTGGCACCACGCGCTTGCGGCTCGTACACGCCTGTGTTGTACGTACAAATCTGTATGAATTACGGGCGAACACAAGTGCTGTGTTCACGCCGGCGCTGCAAGACTGAAGGCGGACATTACATTTGTGTATACGTAGATATTACACACATACTAAAAATACAATATTACAATCAATTGTCGGCGCATCTTCAGTCTACAAAATGAAACTCCAATTTAGTGCCGCCTCCCGCAACGCTGACCTGATTTATATATGTGCGCCGCAGTTCAAGTGCAAGTGGTCGTCGACAATTGTCGACAGCAGTCTCGTACCCCGCAGGGAATGTACTACGGCGACTTGCACACTCGTCATGCACTCTCGTGACACGCAAGCCACCTCCTCGTAGAACTCGGCGAACTCCGGGAAGTCCTCCAGGCCGAAGCAGTCGGAGAGCGCGCGCGCGGCGTGGGCGCGGGCCAGCAGGCGGCCGATGTCGGCGGTGTGCTTGTCGTCCTCCGCCACGGAGCACAGCGCCTCCGCCGCCGCCAGCGCTATGGACGACGGGCTGCTGCACGTGCCGTCGAACGATACCGAGCTTGAAGTATCTGTCGAATGAAGACATCTTAATAGACTTCAAAGTCATTTTAACTTGAGGTATCTGTTAAAAACGTATTTTCTTAACTAACTTCAAAAAAGTTTCAACTAAATAAGTCGACTCTAAAGAGCATCCCCTGTTTTCCCAACTAAAAAACTGTTGTTAAAAGGTTCGACCAGGGAAGTACCACCGCCATCCTCATAATCCGCCGTAAAGCATTACTTGTATTTCGGTTGGAGAGGTGCGGTTGCTGGCTACACTTTGAAGCGTGACGACCATCTCATTTCTCAGGAGTAGCAACGTATCTACGTTCGAGCTCAAATAGAATTTCAGTTGTGTTTGTGGTTGCACATGGATGTCTATGGGCTACGACTACTTAACATCAGGTGGTTTGCATGAAAAATATAAAAAATATAATAGAAAATGTATTACACTTACTTGTATGACCACGAGTTGTCACCCTCAAATGCTTAGGTCTTGGTTTCCTGACGTTCATATCATGAGCATCTCCATTTGAAACTGAGAAATAGTTTTTTATTTTTATTTATACTTAATTATCATATCAAATCATCATATCACTCAAAAGAATTCAAATATCAAATTATTTTTTATTATGTCCATTTTCTTATGTTCTTACACTTATTATCAATATATATATAATTTTAATTTCCCTTTTTGTAAGTCTCCCTTCTCTTTTTCCTTTCTCCCTTCGGAACGCGCTTGCGGCTTGTACACACCTGTTGTACGTACAAATGTGTATGGATTACAGGCGGACACAAGCGCTGCGTTTACGTCGGCGCTACAACACTGCGGGCGGGTATAACGTGTATGTATTCGTACATTCTACCCATGTTAATAATAATGTCAATGAAGCACCGCATGCCGCAACCCTGACTATCCGTAATCAGCGTCGCAATCAAAGTGTTAAACTTCTCACATAAAAAAGTTACCAGTCGTCTCTTTAACAGCTTCTCTCTTCGCCCAAATCTGCAACTCTTCATACACTACTGTGATCAACATTTGGAGCAACAGCGAGCCGCCAACAGGATTGATATGAGAAGGCAATGTCTTCTCCAGAACAGAAGCAGCATTCGTAAAACATCCCGGGATGCAGTCCAGGGACCTTGATATACAGGTCAAGCAGAGGGACATTGTCTGAAAATATAATAATATAATTTTTACTAAGTACAGGGTACTCACGAATAATTAATTGCCGATATTTCGAACCAGTTGCACGGCTCGTGGTCACGGCTAATCTTGTTACAAACATATATACATATTATTACATTTTTTTTATAAGTATGAAAGAGTAAGAAACGGGCATGCAGCCCACCTGATGTTAAGTGGTCACTGCAGCCCATGGACAACCACGTCCAATCTCAAATAGAACAGAAGTTCTATTTAAGAATGGACGCGGATGCGTTCCTACTCTTGAGGACTAAGATGGCCGCCTCCAATAATGTGTATCCGGCAACCACACCTCTCCAACTGAAACACAATACATGAAGAACTTGTTGCTTTACGGCGGGTTATGTGGGTGACGGTGCTGCCGCCCCGGGAGAGCTCTAACGGCTGCACCACATTTATAATACCTAATATAAGGTGGAGTGCATTCTCGTTTGCTATCTTTTTAGGTGAAAAATGTGGAGACAACTTCTGGAAGACACCGTTTGTCTGTTACTTTGTTAATTACTTAATAACCTAGCCAACAATTTATAATGAATATTATATACTATTGTTAGTTCAAGATGACACATAAGCACCGGTAGTGGGACAACGCCTCTATATAAACGATAGTGCGGTTCAAGACACATTCGCCACCAAGTTCTCTTACAAGCGGAAGCTCTGCCCGTTTGACTAGCCAAATTACCTAAACTCTGATAAATAATTAAAAATTAGTGTTAAAATTCATATTTCTCAATTTCTTCATTTCTTTAAGATTAGTTTGTTTTCCTATTTATCTTTTTTGTTGTTTAAATTAAATATTAGTGTACTTGTGTTGCGACTGTTTTTTATTTTTAGTTCTTCACGCAGAAGTCGCAATCATGCAACCCTTTTTTTACAATTATATGTACATTTTCAACCTCTCTGTCGTCTCTGACAATCATACAAATTTAATATTAATTTAATAGACCTTTAGGAGTGAACATAAAAAAAAAAAATTGAAATTTCCAAAATTCGTTTCTTACTGTGTTGCTTGCGCTATAAAATATATGTATAGCTATAAAGAACCTGCAGAAAAAATGTGCAGAATTTGAAGCTTATGGGTTCTGCGGTTTCGGCTATGCATTAATCCCTTTCAGTCATTCACTTCTTCTTTTATATATAAAGATAAGATAAACATTATAAATTAAGAATCTTCCCAGCATCGTCATAAACATGAAAGATATCTATATGGAAAATAATAAACGCTTAAGCGTGTATTTGTGTTGCGAGATAAGACGAATGGGGTCCGTGACATGTTTTAGGGTTGTAAAATAGCCATAAAATAAATTTAATATAAATCCCAGTAGAGACGACACATAAAATTGGAGTAAATCACCAAAAGTCAGGCGTTGGAGACGTTTACAGCCTCGAAGGCTGTTAGTTCCGGACTCCGGCAGCGCGCTCTACGCCGAATAACGAGACACTTCATACGTACATATGTACACACATAATGTGTAATTCACATATCTACTGCGGTTTGCAGCATCTACACTACTTCAAAAATATATCTCCGTAAATGTATCTTGTCACTAGATACTAAGACGAAGGAAAGAATGAAAAAAACGGTTGCTATAAATATGTATAATTTTAAAAATATACATCCTCAAGATTGTATTAATATGACATGTCGTAGATGAATAGTTCGACCGAGAAGCCCACCCTCAAAATCTGACGTGAATCAACTCTTCTATTTTGATTGGAGAGGTATGGTTGGAGGCTACGCTAACAAGCGAAGCGACCATTATTCCTTAAGAATAGCAACACATCTATACATGATTTCGGATGAACTTCTATCCTGTTTGGGGTTGAAAGTGTTCATGGATTGCAGTGACAACTTAACAACATATAACTTCCGTGTTCATTTGAAATTGTTTTTACATTTAAAAAAAGATTTTATTTAGGAGTAAATTAAGTATTTGTAACTCTTTTTATCAAAAATGGTTTTCATATCTCATACATGATAAATGTGCAGATTTATTCTTTGTTTGGTTTCATTAACATTTGTCAGTTAATTTATATAACAATTATACTGAAATTACATGTAAGTATAAATGTAGTTGAATATGGAAAACTGTAATAAAATTTTATTTTAACACCACAACGTACTATAATAAGAATAGGTAGGGAAGAAACTTAAAATTTTCAAATAGTAATCGGATATAACGCGGTCACGTATGGATTATACAATTAATCCAAGCCTGATTAATTACATAACTCATGCGGTAATCGCTTTAATGCAACGGCTACTCACAAATTGTATTTACATTGCCAATATCCGGATATACACGTTAAACAGAACGCAATGTTTGCCACTGGCAATGATATAATTACAATTGCTTATTTGCAATTTCAAAGATCAAGTTGGTTTCGGTTACATGACAAAAAATATGTACTTATTGCGAATAATTATTTTAAGAAGAATAATAAACAAGAAAATAGGCTAGTTTATGTTAAGTGATAGCTGCAATCCATGGAAATCTTCTAAACTCGAACACGATTCAAGTTCAATCTAAGGTCGTACGTCGATGCGTTACTACTCCTGAGAGCTGAATAAATGTAGCCGACGATCGAACCTTTCCTATCGAAACAAAATAATTGCTTTACAGTGGGTTATGTGGGCAACGTTGGTGCTTCGTTGGGTGTATTATTTTACCACGAATACCAAACTTCAAATATGATTTCGGTTTTATAAAGTGACGAAATTTAGTCCAGATCATATTGGTCCCTATTTGGTGTCTATACAATTTGATTACAATAAGGTATAATCCGGATATTTTGTTCGTGTAATTACGGTAATAATTATTAAATACTTAAAGGTGGTAGTGCCGTTAGAGTTCGCCCGGGGCGGCACCACCGCCATCCTCGTAACCCGCCGTAAAGGAACATGTTCTTCATGTATTGTGTTTTGATTGGGGAGGTGTGGCTGCCGGATATTGGAGGCGACTTCTTCAACGACCTTCTCATGAGTAGGAACGCATCCGCGTCCATGCTTAAATAGAACTTCAGTTCTGTTTGAAATTGGACGTGGTTGTCCATGGGCTGCAGTGATCACTTAACATCAGGTGGCCTGCATGCCAGTTTCTTATTCTTTCATAATTAAAAATTAAAATGAAAAAAATATATAATGAATATTAGTTCACATGACAATTCATTTATTCATACACATAAACACAAATATTCATCTTAGAGCTATTCGCAAGATATTTAATAGGTATATTGTACTTAAAGAGAATTCTCATTAGATACCTTATACAATGTATATTTAATCACCATTTGGGCCCAGAGAGTGATCGATTCAGAGAGTCAATTGTTCTGTTTTGTTCATACAAAGAAACACTAATTTAATATGGTTCTTACAGCTATTTAGGACACAGATTATTAGACACATTATTTTTCACTTACTTCTTCAAAAAGTCCTAAACTCCCTTGTACATTACATTCAAAAATAATTTAGACGTAGAGAGCAAATGTCATATTCTTTGTTTTACTAAAGATATAAGTAAGATAATGCGGTTTTTTCATCCGTGGTTTCATTCATAACGTAACACCAAAATAAGCCTTGCAGCTATTCAATTCATATTTATTAACAATATCGCAAAAGCTTATTGGAAATGGCTATTAGTACCTTGTAAATTGTATTAAAACACAATTTGGGCGCAGAGAGCAATCGTCATATTATTATTGGGTGTCGCGGCGCTAAGCCAGATGTATGGGCCATTTGCGACGGATCGCGACGCGACGCGTTATTCATGGCGCTGTGCTAATGTCGCCCCGATGTGCAATTGTAGCCAAATTAATGCATTTATATAACAGTGTTATAAATTAAGTCGTACAACAGACAATTGTTAAATTGCTATAGGAGATAACTTCTATTATCTATACTAAAATTACATTATTATTTTTCATATTGGTTTCCGATTTGAAAACGATATATGAATTTGATGGGCAATTCATATGTACTGTAATTTGTATGAACATATACAGAAATAGGTGCTTGTAATTATTTATAAAAAAGTTTTTGCATGGTCAAGGTTTTTTCCTATGTGGACCAAATTCACAGTGCAAGGTCGCCCTATGAGTATATACAAAAAAGTGTTTTTTTATAAAACTATTGAATTTTTCTTTGCAAATCCATTTAATTATATTGTTTTTCTATTACCTGAATATGCAAATAGGCAAGTAGGGCTGAATTCATTAAGAATCTTGTATCAGTTTTCCGAACAATATAAATTAAAAAATGAAAATTTTTAAGCATACCAGCACACTAAACACCACACTCACATTCTCTATATAGTATTTTCTCTACCGTGTTTCGCTTTTATGGATGTAGTAACACAAATTTACTTATATGAAACAAAACTTTGGTCCTTTGGGTTTACCATGGATATCAGACTTATTGGTGTTCAATACAGAGCACTAATCACAGATGAAGTAGGCAGTAAGCTTCGTTGTTTATTTAAAAGTGAGAAAAATGCAATATAAAAAATGTAGAATAGAATTAATTATCCGAACATATTTATAATCTTGTCCACGGCGAGCTAGCATTTGTTGTTCATTTCCATTCAGAACAGCCCCGAAGGAGGCGAGCGTGACGTGATTCATTTCCAGACTGCATTATAAATTTGTATCCCATTGTTTCTTTCACCAGCTACCGGTTCAGTTACCCATTGTTGAGACGAACAATAGCCCGAGATGCGATTTTTAAGTACAACAGGATTATTCCACTATACTTGCTTCTACCTGAAAAACGACAGTACAAACAAAGCTTCCATTATGAATTTCATTTCGAAAGATAGATAGAACAATGTCTTTTATGCAACGTTTCAAACTTTTTCAGCAAATGAGGGCAGAATTATTTGTATTATAGACAAGGAAAGATTTTATACAAGCAACATAAATACCCGCGTCCACGGTCGTTTTTTTTTGCTTGCAGCATATACATACATACATTACAACTAAGTTTATATATTAATTGTATTTATAATGTTGTTTTTTGTGTAGTTTTATTTATATTTATATTAATTAATTATGTAAATACTTAAAAAACAAAGTGGATTTCATGTTAAAATCTCTATATTTTACATTAAATATCACCAATATTATAAATTAAATAAAAATACTTCAAATGATTAAAGAACTCATATCACCTCTAAAACATATAAATTTTACCCAATTCCTTATCACTAAATACTCAGTGTTTATTGAAATATAAGCCTGTGGGTTTACCAAGTGCTCCTTAATTTTGTGTATTCAATTTCAAAATTACGATGGTTTCCAGTTAAAATACTCTTTAATGTGGTCTTCAATACACAAATGTTCTACTAAAGTTAATCTTTATGGAGCAATATAATTTCATTACGAAAACAATAATCTCAACATGTCATAGCAATCGTCATAACAGTTTACAAAAAAGAATCCATCTGAAATGAGAAGCCTAACATTTCATTTTTAATTAACTCTGACGCAAATAGAGGGATTTCATAAGTTTGACGTCTGGGTGTCTGTTGGTGGAATCGTAGCTCCTAAACGAATTAATCGATTTTAATTTTGTTATTTTTGTTTGCAAGAAGACTAGATTGAGAGTGAAAAATCAACCATTTAAAGACCATCAGCGGTTTTCTAGTTATTAATGGAACATGAGCAGCCTCTATAATTTTGATCGATTCAAAATTTGATTTCCAGTAAATTCAATAATTGTATAATAAATTTCATAACAAACTCGGCCTGATGCTGCAACATTGAATGAAATCAACTGAATACTATGTCTCCCACCACCTTCAGCAGAGCTTTCGTATTAGAGCTTGTTGGAATGATCACGGGTTTTTTTTAAATAAATTATATTCCACAAGATGATAAGAACCATAATCATTACTTGTGAGATGCCAACGCCACACATATTTACCTATATCGTGAAGCTTTTCTTGCGTATTAGTAGCAATGTCTAGTTACCAGCATACTTACATAGAACGCTATGTAAGTGATAGTTAATGTGGTATTGGTTACAGATACGATTGGCAGTAGAAACCATTCCATTATTCTCACGTAAAATATCTGACTAATTAGCTAGGAGAACATAGATTGAACTTGATATACTTAGGTACCTTAGTTTGTTATATCTAGTGCAAACCTAACTGCAACCCTCTAATTGTTTCATTACTGTGCACGTATCTCTCCTTACAACTTAGAGAGGCATAGAGTATTCTCTACTTTGCCACTCAAATGAAACTACAAGAAGATAAGCCTTAGTGGCCAATCCAACTGTCGAATATTCTCAAACCGTTCATAGAACCTATATCATATGGCTGACTAAAATCTTAACATGTATTTCAAAGCAAGAAAATTTGAAATTTTATCGAAAATTGCATAACATTTTGGCACTAACCGTTGACGTTGACGTTGCTTAACCTTATCGATCTAAACAGACCGTTGAGATCATTATGCGCGCTTCATACAGTATCTATACACCTAATAAATACAAGATAAAATAATATTAATAACATAAAACCTACAACAATCCTCGGAAAATCATATAACTTTACTAAAACCCAAGAATCATGCAACATAACATAACACGGTAGCCTGCGATATTGTTGTGATGCCCTTACGCCAAAATAATTGCGGTTTATGTAGCAATTTTCCCTGCGATGTCGTAAAATGTATATTTTATTACGTCTATTTCTTCGTAACTTCATCCCTGGAATAAACCGGATGTCAGACTAGATACCTGGATAAATGCCAGGGTATTTTCATTTCTTTTACAGGGGTTTTATTTTGAATATAAACATGAATGTTTAAACTCGTGGTGTTTGTATTTGTTGTCAAAACATACCCACGTGAGTAGGCATTACATGCAAGCTCTTAGACTTATTACATTATACGAAATAAAAAAGCTTTCGCAGGTCGAATCTCGGAGTGAAGGGTTCTGTAATCAAAATAAAGTTATCAAAATATTGTTTTTTATATCAAAAAAATAGCAAACAAGCCTAACATCCATATCCAATCTCAAATATACTGAAGTCCTATCTGACACCACACGTAGATGCGTGCCTAATGGTTACCTCCGTTTGTAAGTGTAACCGACAATCTCTCCACCTAAAATACAAGAATTGCTTTACAGGGGTAATTCCGTAACTCTCCATCTCAAGAAGAATACAGAAAACGTAAATTAAATTACATCTTTGTAACTATTAATAGAATTCATCTTCCTTCCATGTTTCATATATTTTATCTTACAGTAAAATGGCTGTAAAATACGGACAGACAGACATGACGAAAATAAAAAATGCCTATTAGAGACATTTGCGGCCGAACCCTAAAAATGATGTTATGGTATCATGAACTTACCTAAAAACGATATTGTATTTACTACAAAATCCTTTATTGAATTACACGTGTGTAGTTTGTGGTGTGTGGGTAACGAAAGTAATTCTTAATCATATTTCGTGTTTGTTAACTTTTCTTCATCTATATTTTTAATTTCTCAATCCATATTTTATTCCAAATTTATTTTAACCATTTGAAAATGAGTTTTCATCTCAAATGAGGTACTCACAGATCAGACTGTATTGAATTTAATAAATACGAAATTCGATTGATTCGGACTAAAAAAAAAATTGGTATTTCTTATGATTCATCGTTAAACTTGCATTTTTTTTCTTAAATGTTATAGAGACAAATTGATTACATTATGTTATGTAACGGGTAATCACGATTTTTGATTTTTAATTGCCAATATTTTAAATCATCAAAAAATCAATAATCGTTAATCGTGAGGACCCGTTATATAATACAATATGTATAGAGATTCCGTGATAATATCAGTTTAAAATCCTATAAGACAAATTGATGTTATAAAGATTTTAATGCACTCTAATATTCCTCATTGTAGTACATATACAAGTACAAGTGTTGACTATACGAAAAACATTACTATAAATTATAATATATTGATTCATTTCTATCACCTCCTATTTTCTATTTACTTATAATTATAATAACAAACTTAAAAATTGATCCACAGCGGATTATAAAGATGTCCTACTATTATAAAATATGTAAAAATAATGTAGGTACATCATTTAATAAACACCAATATACGCAATACATATGTAGAATGAAAATGGATTTGTATATATATTAAATAAACATTCCGTATTTATAAAGTGGTTGCATACAAAACTTCTATGCGCCACAAATCCAGTCAACATTTGAAGTGATGCGGTGAAGTTGCTGCCCAGGCTATAACGTAAAGTAACAGCCAGTTAAAGTTACTATTTGCGGACCAAAGGCTGTTCTATGAAAGCGTTTCGAATTTCCTTTTATTACATTTATAAGCCACTAGATCCCTTCGTGTAAGGTAGAAGCCATGTTTCCGTAACCATAGTACATAATAGAGTTAAACAAAGCACACACATTCGTTAAATGTTTACACAAATAGTAACCATCAGATTTTTTTTTATTGCGAAAGAGTAAGAAACGGGCATGCCGGCCACCTGGTGTTAAGTGGTCACTGCAGCCCATGGACAACCACGTCCAAT
>DWON01004337.1:0-16414 GCA_018251015.1 Phocides pigmalion okeechobee | reverse complement strand
GAGAATGCAGCTAGTATTCTTGGAACCATGCCGCATGGGCACGGACTCCCTTTAGATTGTTTAGGTTAGGTTTTTATTAGTTTAAGATTTTCTTTTCAAAATTGAAGTAAGAAATATATTTCACTTTAATTCGTTTTCCCCTTGTTCATCTTCATTGTTATTCGACGTAATCTGGGGAGCGGTATTTTTATGATCTTTTAGATTGGCGATTACTTATTCAACCACAAGGCTCTATCCGTTTACACCTGCATTTTTAATACCTCCGCCATTTTCCGGCTGGCCCTTAGAGACTTGAGCTTAAAGACTTTGAAAAAATCCAAAGACTTGAAATTGCAAGTTGCATGCTGATTAAATAGCGAATATAGCGACAATACATTAATAGCTACTTTGTAACAAGGGTTGTTTTTTATGTAAAGTTTGTTCACGATTAACGATTTTTATTTGCCTATATTTAGAACCAGTTGCATAGCTCGCAGTCACGACTAAACTCTCGGAAAGAATTATTAAACGTTATCGAACATCATGATATTATTGTTCATCTACCACTATTGCAGGGCTTTACCCCTATCCCGGGACACGGAAATAAGTTAAAATCTTAAGTTGGCATAAAAAAATATGATACAAAAAGATGTAGTAAAACTAATACAAACTCCATTTCTGATAACATATAACTTCCCTTCGTAACATACAAAATAAGTTTTCTTATATTACATGATATTTTTTAAATTATTATTGTAACTTTAAACTAATTCTGTATTGTCTTTAGCAAGAAGTATCTAATAACTGTAGTTTGAGTGTCTTAAGACAATCGATAAGAGAATCGGTATGCTCGTGACGAATAACTTATATGTTCGATATTGACAATCTATCCGCACGGTACTATCTACCCGCAATGTAAGATGACGATCTACCCACACTATATTAAAACAGTATGGTCTCAACTTTATTCCTCTTATTATAATTTATATGTGTACTATATACAATACGGCTATAAATTTGGCTATATCAATAAAGGGCTCAGTTACAGAAGGTCTCATTTGCAAATATCGCGTGCTGACAAATCGTCCTTTTCACACAGCAAAATGAACGTAGCAAGAGAATTAACTAGTCAGTAATTATTAATACTTATTATTTAGTTTGTACATTAATTATGTCTTAAGAGCCTCTTCATTTACGAAGGCCTACTATCTTGTTAATCTTGTTAATGTAAGTGCTCTAAAATTATAGGCCATTAATTTGCCATAAATGTTATATTTTATCTCCATGTGCCAGTTACGTAGGTAGGGTCTGCAGCAAAATCGTTTAATGTATTTTAACACAATATAAAAAAAATTAACAAATGTATTTTTTGTTAATTTTTTTTTCACTAAATGTTTTTGCTGTTTCGGATATATCCGAAACAGCAAAAACATTTAGAATCCGAAACTATATTTGGGAGTAATTCTGATTTAACTAAAAAATATATCAAATTATCAATTATTTCATTTTAGTAGCACTATAGATAAACCGAAGAAGTACCCTCTAATGATTCGCCGTAAAACAGTTTTTGTGTTTCTGTGGATAAGTTGAAATTGCCGGCTCCACTTACAAGCGAGATGACCAGGTCATTCCTCAGGT
The DNA here is from genome assembly GCA_018251015.1 of Phocides pigmalion okeechobee. Taxonomy (NCBI): domain Eukaryota; kingdom Metazoa; phylum Arthropoda; class Insecta; order Lepidoptera; family Hesperiidae; genus Phocides; species Phocides pigmalion. The sequence goes on along the minus strand of DWON01004337.1, from coordinate 14,797 downwards.
CAGGTCAGGACCTCAGGAGTAGTCATGTATGAATATGGACGTAGTTGATTTATGAGCTGCAGAGACCATTTAACATCAAGGTGGCCTGCGCACTCTTTTTCCACTTTTTGAATATAAAAAATACCTTATTTTGATTAATTTGTAAAGTCATAAAAAACTATATTTTTTTCATGCTTCAACCGTCAAAATAAGTGATCTAAATATTATCTTCGATGCAAATAAACAACTATGTTTATGCTTATTTATGAGAATTATCTTGAGGTTAGTATAGTTTATTTTTTTTTAAATGACTAATTATTCATTTTTATGTTGACCGTACATTGAACGGCTCAGTCATCGAACCGGCCTCTGTCGAAGCTTAAAATAGTGTCAATTGAGAACTGGAACCCATTTAAGGTTCTATGTGTGCCTATGTTAGGTCTTGCGTTACTCAGATTCGACGGTGCCTAAGTAAGATTTATGTCAGCCCATATTTCACTTTACACGCGATTAGCTACTGCTTATATCTAGAATTACGTTCTAGGTAATGCATGCATGCATGTCGTGGTAGGATCGGGAGCCTGTATCGGGGAGAGACCACCGCTAACCCCTTTTTTAAACAGAACAACTATAGTTCGCTTAGGAAGGTACCACCGTCCTCATAATGCATCATGACGTAATCATTCTTGTGTTTCAGTTGGAGATGCGGTTGCCAGCTACACTTAGGAGCGAGGCGACCATCTTAGTCCGTAGTAACAATCCATTTACGTACGACCTCGGAGGGAACTTCAGTTCTGATTGAAGTTGATGTTTGGGCTGCACTGACTACTACAAAAAAGTTATTGTTCAGTTCGCAGATTAGCCTAAGTTACTCTCTATTACATCAGCTAAAGTCCCGTCAAAATAGGTCCAGTCGTTCCAGATATTAGCCGGGACAAACAGACAGATAGACATGCCAATTTTATTTATTTGTATACATTAATATCTTTCTGTCCGACAAAACGCACTTACAAAAACTAGTTTTAAAAATGTCATACATTTTTTAAACTACCTTCAACCCTCGGCGTCTTAACAACTTCCAACGTCATCTGGGTTTTAGCAAACTCATTAAGAGTAAAACTTCTGACATTTCAATATTAGACTAGTGAGGAAGGGGAAAGTTTGCCAGTCGACGCAATAAAATATGGAACATTCCCGACTAATTTTACGGATGTTTTTTTTTTATGAGAAGAGTAGCAAACGAACAAACCATCTGATATTAAGTATTCGCAACCGATAGACATCCACGTACAACCACAAACATGACCGAAGTCCTATTTGAGCTCGAACGTCATACGTTGCTGCTTCTGAGGGCTAAGATGGTCGCGTTGCTTCAAGTGCAGTCGGACCACACCTTTCCAACGAAACGCAAGAAATGCTTTACCGAATTTGAGGGCGGCGGTGGTACCTCCTCGGTCGAACTATAATTCTCCCACCTTCAAGCCATGCTATTGGTTCGAAACATCCACAATCAAAAATCACAAGTGCTATATTCACGTCGACGCTACAAGACTTAAAGCGGACATTATGTCCGCTGCTATCATGCTACACTAATGCTAAAAAATACTAATTTGTGTGTATTGTCAGCGAATCCATTCTAGAGAAAAGCGCTCCAGTTTAGTGCAGCCTGTCATAATCTTGACTCGATGTAATATACATATCATAGTCAAAGTATTAGAACTTTTCACCCTAAAATGCCCAATAATAGGTTAATAGTATGCTGATGATAGTTAGGGGGTAATATCGATATCAATCATTCGAAAGATTGAATGAATCATTGATTGCATTCAGCCGAATGGAAATTTAGGTACATGGCAACCCCTAGCGCATACTAATGAGTATTTATTGACGGATGAATGACTCTATCACTATTGTAAGTGCTGTCTATGGCTCTTGTCTCTATTTTTTATGTTAGAAGAGTAGCAAACGAGCAGGCAAACCACCTGATGTTAAGCGGTCGCAGCCCATAGACATTCAGGTACAACCATAAACACGACCGAAATCCTATCTGAGCTCTAAAGCTGCCTTGCTACCCCTGATAACTAAGATGGTCGCCTCGCTTCAAAGTGTAGCCGGCAACCGCACCTCTCCAACTGCAACACAAGTAAGGCTTTACGGCGGATTATGAGGACGGTAGTGGCACCTCCTCCGTCGAACTATAGTTCTCCCACCTTTCACTATACCTTTATAATAGAGCCTTTGACAAGGAGCCTTTTATTTACTATATATAAACCAGTGATTCCGGCGTTCGAATCCCAGGCACGCACGATTTTTCAAAAATATATGTGTATTAGAAATTTATTTACATTTTAATTACAATAATTAAACTAAAAATAAATATAATAAAAGCCTAACCGAAACAATCTAAAGGGAGTCCAAGAACGGGAGCTGCATTCCCGCTTTGAACAGCAATCGCAATTATAAGCACGAGATATAAACCAGCCCAAATAATTAATTTGCTTTTTAATGCCATTGAGCAGTAAAAACAAATTTGGAAATTCCACTCCTCAGGCAAAATAGGAGTTGAAAGGATTATGATATTTTGTAAAACTATTTCTGAGCGAGCAAAATCACAGGCAAAATCTATTTATTAATATAATTGCAAACACCTTTTTTATGGCGAAAAATGATAGAACTTTTATGGTTCAAAGTTAGCGAACGTTACAAAGACCGGCCCCCATAAGATCCATCAATAAACACGCATAAGGTATGTGTTTTATCATCCGCGATGATTTGCCTGGCGATGAACTATGTTTGGAATTGCATAAAAATAAGACAAATAAAGCGGCGTAAACATGTCTCACTAAGCAGTGATTACGTATTTGTTCCGCTTGCCTTTGAAACCTTTGGCCCGTGGAGTCCGCGTGCCATAAAATTTTTCAAACAAATAGTACCACGTTAGATCGAAGCTGCCGGTGACAAGAGAGCTGGTTTATATCTCGCGCAGAGAATTGTAATTGCTATCCAGCGCGGGAATGCAACTAGTGTTCTTGGAACCATGCCGCATGGGCACAGACTCCCTTTAGATTGTTTAGGTTAGGTTTTATTTTAATTAGTTTTAAGATTTTCGTCATTGTGTATATGAGAATAAAATAAAGTAAAGTACAATATTTGATAACTGTCAGACGCTGTACTTCATAATTTAAATGTTAAAGTGACGTAACTTCCAACATAAAAAATCTCCGGCCATATCTATTACCTATAAATTCAACAAAAGTCTAATACAATATACGTTATTTTTTGTACTAGTAAATTTAATATTTTCTTCTTATTTTATCGTTTTTTAGGCATTTATCCTTTGTCCCTTTCCCTTTCCCTGCGGCTTACAACGCTGCTGTGTAATGCGCGGCGCAACGCGCTTGCGTCTTGTATAAAGCTGTGGTGTACATAGAAATCTATACGGATTACGGGCGAACAAAAGTGCTGTGTTTGCATCGGAGCTACACCACTGGGGGCGAACATTACGTCTGTGTATTCGTAGATGATACACGGATGCTAAAAATAAAATATTTCACTAAACTATCGGGGTATCTTTAGTATAGGGAAATAAGCTCCAGTTTAGTGCGGCCTCGCGCAACGCTGACTCGATCTAATATATGAGCGCCGCAAAGTGTTATTCGTTAGTCGCCATATATCAAGTCAGTATTCCTTTCTTAACCTTGTCATTCAATCGCCAGATATGAAGCCAGTCTCCTTCTTTTTCGATTAATCGTTAATCTCCGGATATTCAGGACACTTTTCATTTCTTAACCTTCGTTCAATCGTTAATCGCCAACGATGAAACCAGTGCATGGTTCTATCAATAAAACACGCATAATACTGCCTCCCTTATATCAGTTGTATGGTACAAAGAGCCTTAAACCCCTCGATACGCGCCATTCAAGATTTACGCGCCGTGGAGATTAAAATGTGGATGGTCGTTACGACTCGGTCGCAAAAACTTACGGCGTTTCTATACACTTGGGATAGGATTGGAAAATAGTCATAGATTGCTCGAAGATTAATGGAATGTTAGTGTAAGAATCGTTAACCGTGACAGTTCATAGTAAGACGTATAAATTCTACGATAATATTTTTTTTGAAATAATAAATTTGGATTTTCTGTACAACTATTTAGCATTCGACTTTGATTAAATCGATCACTTTGGTTTAACATTTTTGGTTTGAAGTATTTTAGGATTCTGGGTTTACTTTGAAACTATTTTAATATACGTAAAAATATCTTTAAACATATTCTTCTGATTTTAATGTTATAAATATGAAAGTGTACTCGTATGTTTTGTTTTTTCTTTTCTGTTGAACCGATTTTGATGAATTTTATTAAAAAAATATATTACCTTGGAGATAGACATAGACTAGCTTTCGTTGTGAAAATACAACTTAAAGGAATCCAAATCGGAAATGCAATTTATTACGGATGGAATGATTACTATTTACGTTAGGGATACGAATATAGGTTTTTAGTAGTTATTATTTTTTAATTGGTAAGGATACAAATTGGATACAGCGTAAATTAATACCAATAAATTAGCTTGAAAGTAAAAAAAAAAAATTTTGACACTTGTACGAACAAAGCCGAGGACAAAAGTTAGTCACAAGTATAATTATAGGTATATAGCATAATAATGCTATTATTTATTAAGTACATTATACTCATGAAGCTAATCACCAATTGGTGTCTGGATGTATAAATCTAATTGCCAATTGAAGATTGCATTCTTCGGCCACATAAGAATAAAAAAGCAATTACAAATGTCAAATAGAATAACTTAACACTAATTGTAATAAAAGCCTTATCTAAACACACAAAGGGGACCAAACAATATAGCCGTGACCACGACACATGTCGATCCACGCCCATTTAAAATAATAAAACTAAAGGGAATCAGTTCCTCGTGCTAATCGTGCCAAAAACGCTGGCCACATTCCCGCGATGCATAGTTAAAAAAGTTGATTAAAATTTAATTGACAGATCCTTTGACATAGTTGACGTGTTCACATAACTCGAACAAGGGCGCCGTTAATTTCGTATGCGTTTACCTCCGAGCCCCGTGACACAACGCCGATATATTCGAACCCCCGTTTGTCCCCCACTTGTAGGGTGCTCCGCAATAAGTCAAGTCCTGAACAAAGAGGGGACGGACCCCTCGGTGGCAGATCGTTCTGTTTGGATTCGATCGCCAACTTGCAGTCTTAGATGCGTATTGATTTTTCAAGAGAAAGGACGAAGATGTAATTTTCCGTCCGCTTTTCTCTCGTGGTCAATCTTAGGCAACAGGCGCTCAAAGTCGATGAACAAATTTTACATTGTAACTTTGTTATTCACTAAGTATATGTCAATATTGGGTATAAATAAAAATAATCAGAAAATGAAAAGACTACTTAAAAGGAGCAAATTTGACTGATCGTTTTACTGTTTGTTTTACTAATTACGGTTCGTATTACGATTATTCCTATTATACACTGTATTCATAGCTAAGACAGGACAACGACAGTCTAATCATCCTTTTCTCATATACCTTCTACGTAGAGCCAACAATCAGTTACAATTTTAATATTTGTGTATGTAAACAAACATAGGTGTATTTAACAAATGAATATAGTAGGAATCGAACCCGCAACCTCTGTTCTACCTGTCAGATTTAGCTGTCAGGGCCATTAAACATTCTGAAATAGGAACACACATACATACGTAAATACAGATCAATATAATCCTTACAAGGCCTTTGATGTATTCAAATACAATTCGGCATAAAATTTGATCACACACAAAATAAAAAGTTTAAGGAAGAACTTCAATAACATTATAAAACCCAAATGGTAGCTGATATAAAATTTCACAGTTTTTCCAAAATGCGTAAAACACATTATTAACTACCTAAAGCTACATTGCACTTCTATAAAGCAATAAAATCCAAAACCGGTGAAAGTGAAAGACCATAAAAGCTCACAATGACCACCCATACACAGTTTTATGGTACAGCTTCAAACTCAAACTACAATGGCGATATAAATAAAATAAAATTGTTATCTCGCATTGCCTGTGCAGTAATTTCTTGGAAAGTTTTGTGTGAACAACTAAATTACGTAGTATTGTTACGTTAATTACGAGTAGCAGTCCCTGCTGGCCGTAAAATTATGTGTTCCAATCCATATAAAATATGTAAGAGACAGCATCACCAGTATATAAAATGTTTTACTATATAAAGTTGTAGAATCCTAAAGACGTTCGTTATAAAAAAGATAGGCGAAATAGAAGGGCAGAAGAATTATTTAAAATAATAAATGAACGAAAAAACAAGATTTACATCGTACATATAGTGTCTCAAATAAATATTTTTTCTAATTTTTGAGACGTATTTTAAGCAAAATGTTGCCTAAAGTATTATGCTTTTAAATTGTCCACCCCTCCCCTGAAAAGGTGGATTACTGTACCGGGTAGAGTACCCTTTACAATAGCCCGGAAAAGAAGGGTCCATTTCGTGGCCCACAGCCCTTTGAACCAGGGGCCACCAGAGTAACAGATAAAGTAGGAAGACTACGACAATAAGGACGAAAGTTTATTCTTTAAAATTACAGTTTGTTTTTAAAGACATTTTTTAAATCTAGTTTAGCGACATTTGTTTACGTTCAAAGCCAAAAATCGACGAATCTTCATAATACAATATTTTTGTATTATCACCTAAAGGCCAGTAAAAATTCGATAGTATCCGAGTAGCAAGCCACTAGCGACAAAGCGACTAGCAAGATTAGTCACGTACACACACTAAGAAGTAAAGGTAAATAGGATCTAGTAAATAAACAGTGTTTAAACTGACATTAACAGGTATATTATATAAACGAAGTATTTGCTTAACATATTGCATCGCATTGACAGAATGTTTATGTAAAACAAATGTTTTTTGAATCTAAATAGAATTTCAAATTATAATATCGATTTACATTTTATTACGAAACATGCATCGGGTTCAAAAATATCGGCAATCAAAAATCGTTAACCTGGAGTACACGATATTTAAAACTAAGTTTTCGAAACAAAACCAAATCAAGCACGTTTGATCAATGCCGCCGGTGACAAGAGGGCTGGTTCATATCTAGCGCAGAGAATTGCGAATGCTATTCAGCGCGGAAATGCAGCTAGTGTTCTTGGAACCATGCTACATGGGTACGGACTCCTTTTAGATTGTTTAGGTTAGGTTTTTATTATAATTAGTTTTAATATTTTCATCATTGTAAATTTATATCAATTAATATTTTCATAATCATCAAAATACAATTATAAATTAAAATATCTATTTATTGTTAATGGCTAGGTATCCGTGTGGCCGTCACGTATTGCGCACCTGACTTCCGTTAGATCCCAAAATTTTACACTCACCGCACTCAAAATTCAATAAAAACATTAGTGCATAACACATAAATATATAATCTAGATTTACCGTACACAGTTTGTAGGAGTGTAATGAAGATGAAGTACCTGAAAGCACAAGAATAATTTATTTACATTAATTCATAATAGCAAAAAACTGTAAAAATAATATAAAAAATGTAAATCAGTTCACAGAGTATAGAATAAGCGGTTAACATACAAAAACATACAAAGAAAAATAAATTATATACCCTTTAAATAACTTAAGAATATCTATCGTGAGGATTTAGAACTACATCTACCTATGTATACTGCAGAAAGAGCAGGTGAAAGTATAATATGAATAAATATGAATAAATCACGCACGATAGTAATAACAATCGAACTATATAAAAGAATGAGATGGCTTACTGAGCTAGATATTTTTCTAGATAAGTCCGAAAAGGCAGGCGTGTCACCTGATGGAAAGCAATCGCCGCCGTCTAAACCCATTTGCAATACCAGAGGAATCGCCAAAGAGAACTCCTTAAGCCAGCTTGGAAGGAGAGCCCTCTTTGTATTTTGTTGAGGTCGCACGTAATCAACGCGAAGACGAAACAATTGAAAATAGAATCTTTAAATTTTGCAAATTTTATATAATGAAAGTGAGTTAAGAAAACTATTTTGGAAATTTCGCCCTTAAGGAGTATATAAAGGTTCAACTGTTGTATGAAATTTAGTAATATTGACTTCTGTGCGAGTAATGTCACAGGTAAAAGCTAGTTATAAACGTATGAATAAATCACGCACGATAATAATAACAATGATAAATAAACATTAGAGTTTAATCGCGGTCCATTCAGACAATTACACGCGCGATGCCGGCGTGCTCACGATGCGCCGCTCTTGAATATGTAATGTTTAATTTATTTAAATATCGTCTGGCCTGACCGGATTAGCTTCTACTTTCATAACAATAGCACAGGTTACAAAGATGTTATTTTTTCTTTAAATGAAAATAAATTCAAATTCAAGTATTTTATTTCATTTACATGCACTTAATGACAAGGGTACAATGTAAAATCAGTACATCTGCTTTGAGCGCCTTGTTGGCTAAGGTTGACCGGGAGAAAAAAGGCGACGGAAAAAACTCTCGTTACTCTTTTTAAATCAGTTCTTGATAAATAAGTATCACACAGTATAACTTAACAAAGATGGTGAGCATACGAGACAGTTAATCGTAAGTGTCAGAATCTTTCCACTGTCATGTGCACACAATTTCGAATAAATAAAAATATTACATTGGAAAAAGAAATTGCTCGGTGAGATAGGCTCAATCCCAGGATTTTTTATCATTTAAATGATCCTTAATATCACAATATTGTTTTCGGCATAGGATTTATTTTCCAGTTTTTTTTAATTTTAACATTCCATTAACTGGATTAAATTAGTTTTCTTAAGAACTAGATGCTCACTCTTTTACTAGCTCGCCCAGTACACCACATGTCCGTGTTTAAGTGCACAATGTCCAATTCGCAATTGTTCAAAGGCCTAATTGTAAGGAACTTGCTGAGAATTTCACATTTCGCGAATTTCACTTTCTGTGAAATGTTCATATTGCGAATTTGTGTTTTAAGAAACTCAAAATCACGTAAAATGTCCATAAATATATAAAAAGTAAAGCATGCTGTGATTTGGTCATATTGCGAATTTAGTGTACAACGATTTGAATCTGTTGCGATATCATTATGCGCTTGGATCCACCTCCGCCCGCATCCGCGCTTTCGATTTCGCTTTGTGCACTTAAACAGTTGTGTAAAAAACAAACATAAACTATTTGATCACTAAACTCTATCAAATGCAAAAGCGATCAAAATAGAAGATGATTTTTTTTATTATTTGACATAGAGATAAAGATAGAGCTTCATGATTTATTGTAATCAGTTCACTTTCAAACGAGGCGACTACTTTAGTCCTAAAAACTAGCAACGCAACCGTAATAGACTTCAAGTGTGTTTATTGTTCTTTCTAAACTTATTCTGAACTTGGTTACAGATTTCCATAGGCGGTAATGCGAACTCATCTTATGTGGACTGCATGTTCGTTTCCTACCTCATTTTATAAAAAAAGAAATCCCTAAGTATAAACTTCATACAAAAACAATCCATACTGATTTATAAATACGTATTACAGCACACCGGAACACATCTGCTAGCCTGGAGGAAATAACAGGTGTTCATAAAATACCGTTCAAAACAAGTTTTCATCGAACCCTCTACCAAAACCGACATCTGTTACCACTGTCGGAGTATACTGTTTATTCTGTATATATCTATTCATTACTACTGTATACGATAATATTGTTTTATGTAATTGAAATGTCTATGTCCAATTGATTTTAAATGGTTACGTTGTCCATAGATTAGTCATCAATTCCCTTCAATCATTTACAGTATTGTTTCTCTGGTTTGCATGTTATCAATGATTTTAAAATAATGCCGATTTTTTTTCTGCGGCTTTTGATCAGGCCGTTCAAAGGCTGATTTTCTAACTTTGATATATATAAATTGTATGAATTTACAATAAAATGGAATATTAAAATTTGTACTTGAAGACACACAACATTACAAGATTAGTTTTTTTGTTTCTTTCGAATTTCATTTTTCGTTTTTTCGCGTCATTTCAAACATGACATACCTTACGAAGAAGTCTTTTTGAACATCAATAAACTGAGGATATTCAAAAAGACTAAAGAATTGAAAGATAAATATTTTCATTTCACATTTCGTATTTACTTTCACTTTTATTTCCATTACTTTAATTTGCCGTTATAAAACAACCATACGTACATGATATTATAATTTAAGTCTTTAAAAACAAAGCAAGCAATAAAGTCTGCTTTGCAAAATCAAATACACAATCAGACATAGATAGAAACTATAAAATATTCAAATGCAAAATTACTTTCTGTTGCAGCTCGAAAGCTTGTATTTACAATTGGAGTTTCCAAGGCACTATTTTGTGCCCTCTACTTCTAATAGTATGCTGGGAAATCTACTTTCTTGTAGTATTTTCGCGCAACAGGAAAACATAATTTTGCACGCGTTGCAACCAATTCTGCCATAGAACTGCACTGTGGCGCAGGATGATCATTATTCAGGTCAAATTCAATAAATTTACAACTATCTATGTGTGGTCCCTAGGCACCTACTCTGGCCTAGTTCCAATTGCCTGTTTATTTATTGGCCTTGAGACCTCGCAGTTTGCCGAGTTGCTAATTGAATTTCATAATGGTGACACTACAAAACTTTATCGTGAAACATTTTAGGAAAATTGTATGTTATTCTTTCGTGTTTATTAATAAAAAAACAAATACAGTACTTATGACTACAATTCGTGCAAAAGCTGTAATTGCACATGAATAAGTATAAAAAAATTATAAATACTATAAAACAAAGCCACCCGTCGCGTCTATCTGTATGTCTGTTCGCGATAAACTCAAAAAGTACTGGACAGATTTTGTCATAGTTTTCAACAACAGGTAAAGTGATTCTTGAGGATGGTTTTGGTGCATAATAAGTTAAGTTTTATTTGTAAATTTTGTAAATTAATTAAAAATTAAAAAAATTAAAAAAGAGTAGAACATGGGCATGCAGGCCACCTGATTTTAAGTGGTCACTGCAACCATGGACAACCACGTCCAACCTCAAATAGAACATAAGTTCTATTTGGGAGTAAATTTGTAAGTAAATATAAACTCTAACCCGAGCAAAGCTGGGCCGGGTCGCTAGTGATCTATAAATAACCTTTCTATACAACCTGATTGGGATATAGAAATCTACCTAACACAATATTCCCCACGAATGCAATATTAATGAAGTCTACAGCACAACCTGCGAAACTTCATATTTAATATTTAGAACTATTGTGGTGTACCTGCTCGGAGAAAGCATAGCTGCAAATTTCTATCTAGAATTTTCAGGAACGATAAACATCTCAAAGCTTCTGAGATTTGAGGTATCCAGATTGCGAACACTGTGTTCCTTTGACTAAAGTAACTGTTAATATTCACCCAGGTGTTAAGGAAATGATACAATCTATTTTTATGGTCACCAGATATAAAGATTTTATAGAAATATGTAGATTCCACACGATTTTAAACTAATATAATCGCGAAGTAATACAAGTAACACATTTTATTACATAACGGGTAGGTACACACGATTAACACTTTTTAATTGCCGATATTTGATACGGAAACCAAATTTTGATATGGACCACGAGCCATGCAACTGGTTCGACATGTCGGAATATGTTAAAAAGCGTTAATCATCAGTACCCATTACATTATAAAATGTATAAAGAATACCTACCAAGACAAAAAGTATAGGTAACAGAAGAAAAAACTTAAGTTTCACATTGACCAAAGACAGTGCAAATATAATATTAAAATTAAGTAGAAAACATCAAAAAAAAAAGAAAGAAAAAAGTTTATATATAAAAATTTAAACGAAGTACTAAACGAGCATGCAGCCCACCTGTTGATAAGAAGACATTGCCGTCAATGAACATCTGCAATCAACTCCACAAGGAACAGACGTACCTCCCAGTACTTCCCAGGTACCTCCCATGTCGAAACATTTACATGTTGTCGCTTTCAATAAAAATAGGGTAGTTGCGCTAAAAATAAGGTAGTTTGGAAAAACATGTTGTCATCGAATCGGACGACATCACCTGATCGCCCACCTGTCTATTTCGTTTTACCTGAACTTATTATAAAAAGGGACTGTAGTTCTAGCTCGAGACGCATTATATTCGGATGCGTCGCGGGACACAGACCGCTCTCTGTTTCAAGAGACTGTCCTGGCCCTTTCTATTGTCATTTAGCAATATAATGGCTATTATTATTGTAACATTTGTAACACTAGATTGCCGTAATAGTTTGATTGAATAATTTGCTAACTTTATATTTGGTTAAATCTCTCCAGTATCGCTTCTGATGCCCGAAGCGCTTCCTATATTAATATATGTTCTCTCAATATTCTTTTATACATTCTATTGAATAAATAACATTCAAAATAATATATTATTTTTAAACTGGTATTTTTGCAACTAAATTAACGATAAAATTGCATTCATAATAGAAATAATATGAATAATTAGTAAAATGAACAATTTATTACAAAATATTGTTTATGAGTACAGAAACGATACCTCGGAGGCATAACCTGCACCCCACTTTATTTTAAACTAGCTGTGCCCGCGACTCAGTCCGCATACGAATCTATACGCGAAGTACCGAATTAAGAGATTATTGTAAAATCTGAAAACTGGACAATAACTTTTCTATTAAATTTAAAGGCGGACGAAGCCGCAGGCACAGTTAGTTCTAAAATAAAGTAGCCTAAGTTACTCCTTATTATATCGGCTATCTTCCAGTGAAAGATCCGTCATAATCGGTCCAGAAATTCCAGAGATTATCCGGAACAGACAGAAAGACGGGCAAAAATTGTAATTTTGGTATATGTACCGTGCCGTGCATACATACATATGCATTTGGTAAAAAGCGCTTATACCGCCTTCGATGATTTCTGCAGAGCCCAAAGGTTGATTGATAGAGAAGGCTTTTAGCATTAAGTCCGCCTTTTGTACCATATTTTTGTATTTAGTATAATAAAGAATAAATAAATAAATTTAAATATCACAAACAGACACTCCAATTTTATTTATTTGTATAGATAATGAAAGAACACATAATTCTTTGGTCCCACTCAACGCGAGTGAAACGAAATAAGGAACCTCATGTTCTGTTGTGTTAAAGGTATTATGTCTGTTGATTCTTCCGCGGAACAATTTGTTTCTAGGAAGTTGAAAGGGAGTTAGTTGTCAAAGTTGGTGGAGGAACACAAAGCGTCCATTGTCCTAGTTTGCAACAATGTTCACGCCCATGTTTATGTTTTATGAATATCACATTTTATTTTGCGTTTCGGAACAGATGTGTTTTGATTAATAAGGGTTAGGTACCAACTCTATAGGGGAACGAACAATTTATTTTGTAAATTAGGTAAACGAAAAGGTTGGCTGACAGATCTTAGCCCTCAGGAGTAACAATACAAGTACTCACAATCTCAAAACATGACTTTAGGCCTATTTAAGTTTCCTAACTCCACATCCTGTGTTCTGCAGAGATGATTTAACATCAGGTGGTCCGCACGCCCATTCGCCATTCTTCCAACATAAAAAGGGATCAAAGGAATTACTTGAAGTCACAATACAGTCCCTCGCTTTTAATTCGAGCATGAAAAAATTCTTCACATCAATAGCATAAACAAATCCGGGTAGGGTCTCTTATATACCCTTTTCAATTCGCGTAATAACCCTTACAGTCATTTTCGAAAGCATTTGATTACTCCAGAACTTTTCCCCTAAAGTAGGCTTTTACTCGGAAAAAGGTCGGCAGGTCGTCAAAGGTTGGTGAGATTGTAGACACATTAATTTACGGCCGAATTGATCACCAATCCGCTGGTACAGTTATCTTGAAGCAAATTTTCCGTTATACATTTTTCTACTAAACTACGTTTGTTTTTTTAATTGAGAAGAATAGCAAACGAGCATGCAACCCACCTGATGTTAAGTAGTTGCAGCTCTTATACATCCACGTACAACCACAAACACGACAGAAATCCTATCTCAGCTCGTACGTAGATTCGAGCTGAGATAGGATTTCTGTCGTGTGTCTACTCCTGAGGACTAAGGAAGCGCTAAACATCACCCCCTTTATTAAGTGTAGGAGACATAGTGTTGGTTGTAAAAAAACAAAACTCGCCGTCTTTTCTCCCGGTCAATCTTTCAAAGAGAAATCTCAAAAAAAATCAAATATGACTAAAAGGCGCTCGAAAGCCGAAGTACTGATTTTACATTGTACCCTTGACATATTCTGACGGACTCATAAACTGCATCAAATTTGATAAGCTTGCAAATTTTTGATTAAATTAAATGAAAATTACGAGACTTGCAATAAACGGATAAAATTATAGCCGGGAATACGTTGTGTAACATTAATTCGTATAAGTCGGTGTTTAATAACATTGATGCAGTTTATGAGTCCGTCAGTGTAATATTATGTGCATGTAAACACCTTACAATGAAATAAAATATTTGAATTTGAATTTGAAAAGTTACTTTACAGCGTATAAGTGTGCACCTTCCTTGTCGAACCAGTTCTACCTTTAAATTAAATATTTCCTTTACAGAACCCTAAAAACGGTACCTACATCTTTCCTTTTGACGTACAGAACCTTACAATTCATCATCATCATCGGGGACGTCCCAGCCTCTTTGGGCGGGGGAATATGGGCCTCGAGGTATACCCTCTTTGCCCGGGCCTGAACTCGGGGTTGCACCCCGGCTTAACTATGGTAGCCCTCGCCC
>DWON01004336.1:0-16415 GCA_018251015.1 Phocides pigmalion okeechobee | reverse complement strand
AGTACAGCCACTCGCCCTCTGCGGATTGCACGCCACCGTCACCGCGATTCGGCTTTCGTTTCCCCTGTCGGACTTACAAATACTGGTATCCTCTTTTCGCCGACGCTCAAAAAGTTAGGTATTTATTTTGATTCAACCTAAGCTGAAACACGCAAGTTTTGAATAAGCCGATCCGTCTGCAGAGTTACGTTCGCTGTAGAGATATGAGAGAGATAACGGCTTCGCTATAGAGATGGTAGAGCCGTTTGAGCTCGCCCGGGGTGGTACCACCGCCTCCTTCGTAATCCGCCGTAAAGCCGTAAACATGTTCTTCGTGTATTATGTTTCGGTTGGGGAGGTGTGGTTGGCGGATACACATTATTGGAGGCGATATCTTAGTCCTCAAGAATCGGAACGCATCCGCGTCCATCCTTAAATAGAATGGTTCTGTTTGAGATTAGAAGTGGTCGCCAGCTTAAATGGCAACCCATTCGTGAGCGTAGAGTGTCGTTTCTAAACTCTCTTTTCTATTATTCTTAATGCATTATATCCTGATCGGTTCGATAAATAATAAATAGTAAAAAAATGAATAAGGTGGCGATGACGACTTACCGACTTGGTAGTCGATGGAGGCGGCCATGGAGAGTTGCGGGATGGGCGGCAGCGCGTGGTGGCGCTCCGCCGCGCTCGCGTTCAGCAGGATGCCGCGCAGCTCCCAGCTCAACGAGTATATGAGCACTTCGTCCATGGCTGCACTCGCGCACGAAAAATATCATACAGTTTATGATAATTATTCGATTGAAGCTATCGATCGAATTGAACGAAACGATTAAATACTCTATCTGAAAAAATGCATTGGTGAAGGTGGAGCGAGTACTCACGCTCGCAGCGCGTGTCGCGCTGGCGGTAGCCCTGCGCGCAGCGGCACACGCTCTGCGCCGCCGACAGCGGCAGACACAGGTGCGCGCACGGCTCGCGCCGCAGCGCGCACGCGCCTCCGCCGCCCGCCTGTGCGCGCGCGTCGTACACGCGCAGCGACAGCACGCCCTCTGCCACGCACAAACCGATGCTTTCATTCCAATTTGACAGACGTCAAGTTGAAGTGGAACCCATAATATTTTAGAATTTAATACGATTCGCCGGCCACAGTATGTATAGCAGCCGGTCCGAGCGAAGTCAGAAAGCGTACCGGTGTTGTTGCGCAGCAGGCGCGGGTGCGCGCAGTCGTGCTTGCGGCAGGCGCGCAGCGCGCCGTCGGCCGCGTCCGCCCACAGCAGCTCGGCGCCCGCCACGTCCAGCGCCGCGGGCCGCGCGCCGCCGCCCAGCGCCAGCTGCGCGCGCGCACGCTCATGCTATACTTCACACCGTATATATGTCGCGATTGTATCGCCTTACGCCTCTGTTGATCTTGTCCCATTAAATCAAAACTTATCCAAAATATTGAATAAACGGTATAATCAAGCACCTCGACTTCGAGTTTTGCGATAGTCACTGCGCTTCACTGTGTACGTAGGTGAGAGACAATTTACCAATGAAAAGGAATATTTTTTTATATTTTCGTCATTTGTCCGACATCTATGGGAAGACTGATTTCCATGGTGGGTGATAATATGCCGATATCACGCGTAAATGTATTTAAATACGATTTCATGTACTTTTATTGTGGTATCTCTCCGAGCGAACTGCCACCGGAGTACTACCGCCTAATAAATGGTGTTTTTGTTAAGGGTCACATCTCAGTCTGTGCTGCTTTCGAATACTAAATATAATATATCGAACATTAAATATAATATATGCTTACGGTTGTGAATTTTCCCGTGTTTATGTCTAAGTATTGAATGGTGAAGGACGCCGCATTAACCCAGTACAGACGGTCAGCGGTCGTATCCACGCACATACCTGCACCGATAATATTTATTGAGCAAACAAAGAAATCAACGGTCGCTAAAAAAGATTCGGGTCAACGCATTACCTTTTCTGACACTAAAATCAACCAAGTCACAACGGGTGAAAAAGTAACGAGGCCAGCAAATAAAAAAGCGTGCGATACCGGTGACTCCGCCGAGGTAGGGGTCGGCCGCCGCGTCCAGCAGCGCGCGCGCCTGGCTGCCGTCGCCGCGCGCCGCCTCCAGCCGCTCGCCGTGCGCGTCGCGCACCGCCCAGAACAGCCGGCCCCTGCGGCGCACGCGGCACGGTCAGTGGGGCGGGGCGGGGCGGGGCGGGGCGGGGCGGTGTCGGGGACGCGTGGTACACATCTGGCATGGGCTCGGGTTACGCTTTGTAGCAATACAGACAAACAGACCGATTATTTTAATCTCTTTGTATTATATTATTACAGGATTATCTATCGGTATAATTATTATATTTTAAACCATCTTCATAAGAGAGGAAGTTCTTAATTCGTTTGCATGCTTCTATAGATACGTTACCGCATTCCATCATTTATTAACATATTTCGAAAAATATTTGTTTATTTGATTGGATATATTATAGCAAGAGAAATTGAGGATGAATAAATAGGGAATGAATGTGTCGGTATAAAAAATACAATTTAGATGTATAATATAGCATCCCTACAAGTATTACAGGAATTTTACTTTTTTATCAGTTGGGTTATTTTAGTTTAAATTATATTTAACTCAGATTGGAAAAAAATGGTTTAAATGTATAACAGACATTTAATATAATACTCAACATTAGTATGTGTTCCCCAAATCTTACTACCACGAGAATTATCTACCCTGAGAGACATACATAGATTTGGGTACATAAAAGTAATCGTATTTAATCGTTGTATCATACAAATTATATTTTCTTAAGGTTTTCATTGAATGAGTGGCAGGTGATTTTATTGGAATCAGTAGTTTTTTTGTCCTTATCGCCTGAGTAGTACCTACGTATTTGCATGTTTTAGTCCATTTAAAAATGATTTAATGAGAAAGTCAGTAACGATTGTGCATGTCAAATTTAATTTACGTAACGCATGAGCAATGACGCGCCGGCCGCAGCAGCACGACGCCGCCGCGCCGTGGCAAATTGTCACTAATTGCACGATTATTACTCGTTACGTACATACATGTTTACGTACATAAACTTATTGGTAGGTCGTATAATTTTGCCAAACAATAAAGCTATAGTTTGAAGAGGTACCTCACCACCCTTATGATCCATCGTAAAGCAACTTTTATATTTTAGACCTGCACCTCGCCACGATTGTCGGCTGTACTTACCAGCGACGCGATTTAGTCCATAGCTGGGATTTCAGTCCTGTTTCCGTCTAATCCTGCAGCGGCTACTTAACATTAAGTGTTTTGCACGCTCGTTTGCTACTCTTGTAAACAAAAAACCCTTTAAACCTTGACCTGGGACGGCATAACGTACATATTCGTACCTTCGTTCTCGCTTGGAGAACTTTCTTACCTAAACTTTGCATGGGATCACGGGATAAGGTTCATAGCATGATGTTACTTAGCTTAAAACTCTCCTCAAAAAAGGTACAATAAAATTCAGAATATTTTTTCAAATCTGACTGACAGTTTCAAAGATTAGCGCTTTCAAATAAACCAAAAACAATCTCTTCAGCAATAAAATAGTATCATGAATCATTATCAGAATCAGTCATCATGTTCAATAAATTATTATCGCGGAATAATACATTCTACCCTAAAAAAATACATTGACAAAAGTTCGAATCGGTTCCATGGCTCGTGGTCACAGCTAAACTGACCACAACTTTAGTGGTGACCACGAGCCACTTAGTATTTTTTTCTTGCTTGCTTAAAGACGTAGCTGTTTTGATTTATGTATGAGTTTGCTTCAAGGTGTGCCATTGCAGTATTACTAATATTATCCGAGGCACTCTCTAATAGACAGCGTGGTCAGGGATCGATCTGGACTCACTTTTTTATTTGTTATGAAAGTCATCTCCTTGATGTTAAGTCGTTACTGCCGCAAGCATATACATAGAATAGATCTCCATCCTAAAATAAATCACGCACACGTTCACACTCCCAGAGAGAAAGATAGAACTTCACGTAATAGTTAATCTGCCTTTAATATTATACTTAAACTTCAATATTTCTATATATTTTAGTATTACTTATTATAGTATTACTGCTATAAGACAAAATACATGTTGTGGTGCAGCCTCAATGGGAAGTGCCAGGTTTTGACCACCTTTAGACCATTTCCACCTTTTCCTTTTATAAAGTAGATAATCGCTACAAAAGGAACTTTCCAATCTAATTTCCTAAAATTGTGAGTCGTGGCTTTGCTCTGTAGGATTTGTCGTCATCCTTATAATTAATCTTCTAGATATGTATAACCTTTATTTTACCATAGTAAATTGTCATGCTTTATTGAGTCACAATTTAAGATGTTTTTTCTACAAAATCTTTTAACGTCACGAGGGATCAAATTAGTCAGTCTCCTTTTATGCCTGTCAGTCATTTATGTTGTCAGTCACAAGTTTAATGAAGCACATAATTATTCAACTTTCCCTTTCAAATGCCGATAAACAAATGTATCTATGTGTTTAATGGTACAGCAATCGTTTGTTTATTTTGTTTGACATCAGCGCCGCGGCGGGCGGCGGGCGGCGGCGGCGGCGGCGGCGCACTGGTGATTCAGCCTCCTGTCCGCCTCTAGTTAATGAACTCTGGCTATTTATAGCTATATTTTGTGGGTCACACACGCACACTTCCACACACGCTATGTACCACCTAAGTACTAGGCTCGCTATTGACGTTCATGATGTTCGGATGACAAAAAAAGGGTAATTTAAAAAATAAAAACGATTTCAAAGAAGTTGATTCTCCGGTTTTACTTATCCTTACGGTTGCGAAATTATATAGTATATTTCCATACATACAATAGTTAATTCTGATTTAAGATTAACTCCAACACAACATTTCATACCACATTTTCCCACGACAAGCGGCTTACCCGGTAAGAAGTGTAAAAATTATTGAAGACGCTTGAAATTGATGCCTTTATAAAATATAATCTTCATAAAAAATACGTAACAACAAAGGTTTATGCGGTAACGCTTCAAAGTTCCACGTCGACTTAAGTGGATGCTTTGGTGATATTTATTTTGGTGTGAATTATATTTAATGTCATTAAAAAACAACTTGAGGCATATTATTATTTATTATAATATTTTTACTATCAACATTTTTCAACATGGTAGAATCTGCACGGTTCTAACGGGGAGGTATCACTATCCGGCCCATTTAGATTGTTAATTATTTTTTGCATATCGGTGTAAATTTGTACTTGCCGGCACACTGAGTCCTTGATGAGACGAGCATGTAAGACATGATGAGTGGCAAGTTGTTAAGTTCGTCACAAATATCCATGCACGGCAGTATCACACCGTCAAGTGGACTGCATACTCATCTGCTTTACAACGATTGACGATTTCAACAAGCGACAGTAGGCACTTAAATTCTGGGCTGCTTAGTTTGCTATCCATTAAATAAATTATGGTAAGCTTCCATGTTATTTATATGTGTCGTTCTGGCCCCGGAAGCCGGCTGCTTCAGATCGCGTGCAGTTGTCAGCTATTTCCACACCATAACAAACTCGCCTGCTGCCGTCCACCGCTGTTCGTCAAGCGTAACCCACTTCCGTAACTAATACTGTCCACATTCCCACACGCTCTGGACTGATTCATGCAAAGGGAGAAGTATTAATCTATTCTCGAAGATTTAGAAATTAATTTAATAACTAAACAGTTAAAAATGCAACCTTATAAATTTCTTCACTTATTAATATTAATATCAATATCTGTCTGTCCGAATTTGATAGCCATTGGTCTATAAGAAAATTTGACGAGACAAAATTAGAAATCAAGTTCCAAACTTCAACAAAATAGTGTAGTGAAATCATGAAAAATATATTAAGACCGAACTGCGTGCTTTTTGCGGAAGAATAAGAAAATCCAATGCATGTGAGCAAGTGAACCATTCAATAAGTCTCCAAAACTGGTATCGAATTTACTTTCTTATTTCAATCTATTCTTTGGCTTATGCTGTATGTATGTGTGCGTGCGTGTACATTATATTTAAGTCGACATTGGCCATTAGCAAATTTTCTAAGAGTCCAATTTCAGTGACTCACGAAACTATAGGTTGTTTTTTGTTTACTAGTATACTGTTTAGCCCATTACTAAAGTTACTTAAATTACGTAAGTTATTACTACCTTACTTACTCGTATTATCATTAAGGTTGACCTCCATTTTAAACATGCGAATTTAAACTGATTGAAGTCTGAATCATTCTCGGAAAATGTGATTACGTCCGTGACTTTAAGCTTTTAAGCTAAATTAAACCGAATTCAGGGATCAACTTTTACCTTCATTATTTAATGGATAAGTTGCTTGGCTGATATTAAACCATTAAATATGCGTTGAACCTTATTAATCCAAGATTATTTTGTGTTCCTAGCTTATCTGCACGAAGTAGGTAATCAGGTCATTTGCACGGCGCAAAGAAATTCTTGCCGTGTATCTTGTGTGTCCGTGTATATATAAAAGAGTAATTTATCTGACTGACCCAAAAATCAACGCACAGCGAAAATAATTAAAACTGGAATCCTGTATATATTAGATATTGTCTTTGTACGGGTAAGTATGGAAGAAAAAAAACGCGTTGAAAGTTGTTATTAATATTTTTTATATCGACTTCTGCATGAGAGTAGCCGCGGGTAAACATTGGTTAATAATATAACGGTAAGGAGCATATTCAGTTTTGCAAACACGGTGTAATCGGCCACCGTGTAACGTAAGTTACATACCTCTATATTATTACAATGAGTTGAACATTTTATAAACATATTTTTTTTTCATATTACGTAAAAATCGTAAAAATACATGTTTACTTAATTTTTTGTTTCACAGAAAATTAAAAAGCTATCAGTCTGTAACATAATCGGCATTGGTATGTGACGGCGATAAGGGATCTTATGACCCTTCGACGTTTATCTGCTAAACCATCACGGACACAGTTTCTTTTTCCACAAAATTTTCTTTTAGTTGCAGCAGTATAAAACTTGTGTTATACTCAATTTAAAAGGTTTGCGGTAAAACACATTCACCTTGTCGAGGCGTTTCATCTTAGAGTACCTACAGCATGTCAGAGCTACTATTGACATGTGTGTATTTAACATCACCACCGATTTCATGATCGTGATTGTTTGCGATTTAAAATTCATAGATGCAGGCTCGTTTGCTACTTTTTCAATATAAAAAAAATATTTTAGTGCTATATTGTTAAGGTAAAGATAAACAAACCAACCATCCATTAATGTAATAAACGTCGAAATAAAAATATTTGAAATATACAGTTCTTTTTTTTCAATCTCTTATCGAAATGACAGCAAATGTGAGTTTCTGTGTCCCCATCAGTGCGTCTTCTTACATTTCAATCACGTTTCCTAAGGATTTTTCGTTCCTTAAAACAAAGTTTATGACGTAATGATCAGGGAATAGATTGTCAAACAGCCCTCATAAGAGCAAGAGGACCACTTCCTCCGAATATTTGCTACATTCTGTGTGGGCTCTTGTCTAGAAAACAAACAAAATTTTACGATAGATTACACAAGAAAGTTTACGACAAAATAATGGGATTTTACGAGCCTTGATAGCCAACTAAATACTTTCCAACGACCGCCTCCCAAGGTCTTCAGATAAATTTTTACAATATCAGTTCGGAAAGTAGTTTCGGTCACTGAACCGCGGACAACTTTACTGTTATATCTTTTTATGTTATAGAAAAAGCAAACGAGCATAATATTAAATGGTTAGTTCCGTCTACATCTTACCTTAATTCGATGTTATTTCAGAAAACTGGGAGTAATCGAATAGAGTAAACGTCGCTTAGCACACTCAAAATCGGATACAAGACAATTGTATTTCAACATCATAGCTTAACACCACTGTTATAAATAAGCGCGGCGGTAGTTATATAAACCCAGATATTGAACAGGAACAAAACTAACTAACTTAACTGTATGTCCTCTATATTTTGTGCTAAATTGTATAGCTAAATCGCTGACGTCCCATAATCATATACAACGAGAACTTAGATTTTGTCATCGTAAAATCGAAATTTAATGTAATGATAACTCGTCCTTAGCATCGAATCAATATAGGTACCATAAGAACTCTTTTAGAATTTTAACATCCATTTGAACGAAGTCGCAAATTCAAATTTTATTTCATTATACATATACTTAAAGAATTTCAAAGTTACAATGGTCTTATGCCTTTGAGCGCCTATTGGCTAACGTTGACCGGGAGAAAAAAGCCGGCAGAAATACTCCCGGCGTAAGTATAGTTGTAACTATACTAAAATATGTACAACATTGCTCTTGCCGTTCGGTCCAGAGATCTAAAGACGGTCATAAAAGAACCAATTACTTTATCAAAGAGATTCGCCTTGAAGATACACTTCCGGCCGCTCTTCACTCTTTAATGGATTCATCAACGTCCGAGCGTTCAGATGCCTTGCGTATCTTCGAATTAATACGACGATGCAGTGTTTGCTGTAATACTAAATATTTTTATTTATTTTATTTATTTAATGAACACCAACATAATGTACAGTGTTTCAATTCAATAAAGTAAAATTGAAATATGTGAACTTAATGCCATTACAATTATAGGTGTAGACTGCTTGCAATATATAAAAAACGTAAGAAACATAAAAAAATAATTTGGTGAAATTAAACAATATATATATAGTATACAAAATTATGGTTTAAGATCATAGCGCAATAAAGTTAAAACTTGAGGACCTGGATAAATTGAACCTTGACCTGGGTAGACTTGAAGGAACTGAGAAATTTAAAAGATTAAG
Organism: Phocides pigmalion okeechobee; assembly: GCA_018251015.1. NCBI lineage: Eukaryota > Metazoa > Arthropoda > Insecta > Lepidoptera > Hesperiidae > Phocides > Phocides pigmalion. The sequence goes on along the minus strand of DWON01004336.1, from coordinate 7,574 downwards.
TAAGTTAGGGCTACCAAGAAAACCATTGGCAAGTTTATACAAAAAAGCTATGTCCAACATACGTCGTCGATCGGAAAACGAACTCATTCTAAAGTATTCTAGTCTTTTATTATATGATAGTATGCTTTTACCGAAGTTGCATGAGTAAGTTAAATGCCACAAAAATCTTTGTTGGATTCTCTCAATTCTTTTTTTGAAAATTTCGTAGGACGGGTTCCACGCGATGCTACAGTACTCTAAGCCACTACGAACAAGTGAATTATATAATAGTATTTTAGTCCTGGGATTTTTGAAATCTTTACAGTTACAAAGAACAAACCCGAACTTCTTGAATCCATTAGAACAAATTTTATCGACTTGAATATGAAATCGTAACCTTTTGTCAAGTCAAACTCCTAATATTTATTAAATTAAAATTGATAAGATTATAATTATAACGGTAATTAGTATTTAGACAGAGTATATTCAGTAGTATATGCAGACGAAGCAGCAATTAGACAAACGTTACGCTTTTTGTTATATTTGTGTTTAATATGTTTGTTCGTAGGTATAAATATGGATTACATTTAACACGATATAATGTTTACCAGCAAATTTAAAAATACCATTATTCTTTATGGATTTGCTAAGAGTAAGTGACTTAGGTACAAGGATGAGTACATAAATACCAGATCCAGATAGACGCAATATTCATCATTAAAACATCTTTAAGACCGTACATCGAACCCGGAATTCTGCGTATCAGAGTACTACCTAAGTGACCGCTGCGTGAACGCGGCAGAATTTACGAATGTGCCGAACATTTATATTATTATATTTAAAAGGTGGTAGATTTATTGTCCTACCGGGGAGGTGCTAAGGTCGCTCTAATAATCCGGTGTGATGTAAATCTTCTGTTTTGGTTGGAAAAGAGTGGTCGCCGGCTATAATTAGAAGTATGGCGACCATCTTACATACATGCAATCCTGTTTAAGGTTGTATTAGTGTCTGAGTGTTTATGGATTGCAGCGGCTTAGGCGGCATCAGGTGGCCTGCATGTTCCCGAGGACTAAGATGGTCGCCTCGCTTCAAAGTGTAGCCGGCAACCGCACCTCTCCAAACGAAACTCTAATTTGCGTTAAACTGTTGTTGCCCACGGAATGTTTATAAATACGCCTGCGATCGCCCGCCCTATTTATACCGCCGCACCCACAGCGATCAACTCAATGCCAGGTACACTTTGTTTACTGTCCACATTTTGTTGTCATCCCTCTTGCAAGCCCACTTAGAACTTTATCTGCTTCCCGTCACAGTATAAATCAGGTTGCTGGCACTCGCCGCGTGGCAGTGACGTTTGCTCAGCATTAGTCACAGTAAACAGCTAGATTTGAATGTCCTCTATTTGAGTCCATGATAAGCTTTGAGAAACTGAAGATTGGCGTCGAAAAATTTATTTAACACTTGCTGTTCCCGCGACTTCGTTCATGTGGGCTTCAATTTTCGAGTTTATTCAGATTTTCCAACTCCAAAAGTTCTAATAATCACATAGAGTTTTTCAGATTTTTTAATAGCAAAAGTTCTAATGTGCTCTGAATGTGAATCAAAAAAATTTTCTAAGAACTGTTATTTAAGCCTTCATATATCATCTATGTACAGATAACTATCAATTCTATAATTTATAAAGATAGACAGAATATAAGATAAATATAGATAGAGGAGACTAGACATTGCTTATACCTATATTTGTAATGTCTTTATTATATCAAATGATTTTGACAATATAAACGAATCACATGCATTTTTAATGATAAATGTTTAATAAAGTTACGTAAAGTTATGTGGTAAAAGTGGTAAACAGGCGGTATTCAAACCGGTTCCGTCGGCTGAGGACCTGCTTTATAATTCCTCGGGACAAAAACTCGGGTTGGAACGATTCCTTAGAAATCTCTGGTTCGGAGAGGCTTTCATTTTATTTTTTGCGTATTTAAACAACAAAAGGTGATTATAATTTATATTGTACATAAAACAAAACGTTTAAACGGTTGAAGCCGTGTCGAAAACAATAGGTCTTTAATATATTTTTAATGAAGCATTTATTATACTCTTATATTTAATCTATTGATTCGATAAGATTTTTCATTAAGCGTTCATTATTTTATATTGGAATAAAACTTTTTAAAACTAAAGTTCGAGAACTTGACTGTTGAATAATACTGCATACGAATATACTACATATAAATATATATTATCTTTAATATACATATAAATGTATATTATAGATGTATATAAATACTATGCCTACATCATGTACAGGCAGTCAGTATAAGAACCGCAAACTTGTCACGCGAAAAAGCAAGATACATAAGTTTTTGTTACCGCTTTGATTTAGTTATCCTCTATGAAATTTTCGTACTGAGCGCTGTACATAAAAACCGATCGTTAAAGTAAACGTTATTGTGGCGAAAAATTCTAAGTGTTCTGACAAAAAGATGGCCGACGCGTCCTTAGTGACGTAATGCAACCTCGCGCTGAACTTTCGCTCAAGCAGAGAAGACGCCACACGACGATCTAAGCTTTTAAACAATCGCAATTATATAAATAGCTTAAACGAGTTTCCACGCGTACTTCGCTGTACTTGCACTTACGTATTCAAAGATGGTAGAAATATAAAGGTTGGACTCGGAGGCAAACACACAAATTTATACAATAATCTGAGAGTGACAAAATTTGTCTTTAAAACAGTCACAGACTCAACCGGCGGATGCTCGTGAGGAAGGTACGAGAACATTTTGTCTGTTTGTGTGTAAATGATTCCGGTGCAGTTATCACAAATTTAATCAAGTAAGCTTCACTTAACATTTCAATCAGCCCGTAAAATTATGTCAATTTCAAAGTACACGAGAACTTTTTGCTGTTTAAAATCTGGAAAAACCCAAATTTAAGCAGACGTTAATAATGTCGTAGAAATCAAAGTCAAAATGCTTCTTATAAATGAAATCACAGTCGCCTCCAAGTTATCAAGTTATACAAAAGACCAAGAAAGACAAAACACAGAGAGGGATAAATATGTAACATCAGCTTTTGTACGCGGTATTACTACAATACATTTTAACAGATCATGTGGCTCTTTTTTACCCTATTATTATTACAGGCAATCGTATCATTACATGCAAATCGTTGAAAAATAATTCCTTAGATTCAATTATATAATTTAATCTAAGGGGTATCTTTTAAGCCCCTTCGGTGGTTATTACAAAAAACCCTTCTCAGTGGTCAAGTACGCTTCATAAAGAACTTATTATTTGTAAAATTTCAGGATTGCAAGTTAAGCGTATTTGACTATGCGTTGATTTTTGGCTTAGTCAATCACCTCAGTCTTGTGTATATTTAATATACATATTACTATTACGTCGAGTTACGAAGTAAATTAAGAACATTTGCATTGAGGGCCGATGTAGCTGAAGTAATCGTGTATATCTGTTGGGGTAAACACCAGCATACGCCATGCCGACGGTGACGTCACTTCCAAAGCTTGTAAAATTTATTTACTAATATGCCTGTTACACAATTAGTTGTATGTAAAAATATGAGGATAATGCGGGAGTAACACAGATTAAATTAAAATCTGTTTCTAATTATATCAGATTCAGCAATCAGCATTTTAAAAAGATTTTAACCACTTCAAAATATGAAGGAAGTTCCTGGGCATGGCCAATTTTAGGTGAATGTTTTTTTTCTGAATGGATAAACAATCTCAATGTTAGGGTTGTCCGACATATTATATATTCACTTTTTGTATTAAATTTCAAATTTACTTCAAAACTACGTGTAGGGCGTACAAAGATATAATTATAATATAAAAGTGATGTTCCTTTCTAAAACAAAATTGGTTCATTTTTCTTTGGATGTGAAATTTACAGTAATAGTAAAAATACAGTACAAAGATTTCCAAATGTAAATTTCAAAGTTATGTAAGTATATATAATTTACCTATGAAACTATAAAATGATATATGATTGATGGTGAATTTGTGCTAAATTTTCAGTCAGTCGCTGCTATTTTAAATTTAAGTCCTCTATGGATAAAAGTTCACTAATACGGCAACCTAACTAATATGTTTAGATCAATATTAAATATTATTTATGATACTAATATAATACTATGATAGTAATATGAAGTATGTATCTGTATGTTTTGTCATAAAAACAATGTAGTTTATTTAAACATATTAATATATGTAGCTCATATTTCACATTTGCACAAAAAATAAAGTGTATCTTTGTATTAAAAAAATAAGAGCCACTTTTGGTTCTTATTACATATGACATAAAAACACGGAAGCCTAATTTTCAAATAAATAATTTAGATTAGTATTACACAATAAGAGAACTCTCAGCCAAAAATACGCTTAATTGAAGTACAAACTGGTTGCAGTATACTTTAAATATATTTTAGGAAGTTTAAAAAAATTGTAAAATGCAAAACATCCGCCACATAATAATACAAAAAAGCTTCATCCTCGTTTGAGATTGTAACAGTGAAACGTAGATATATGACATAGTGTATCATGACCAGCGACCCTAGTCCTGCGCCCTGTTCTAGGTTCTTTTCTGTGCCCACGTACGGCTACCGATAATATAACCATAACCGGTGAGCATGCGGATGCGCCGTCGCAGCGTCGCGGGGAGGGGCACGGCGCCGGCCGCCGGCCGCAGTCAGCCAGTCCGCTCCTCGCACTTGTACTGTGTAGTTGTGTGTCGTCGCTCGTTGTGAAGTGTGTGTCCCGTGGTTCGCGACTTAGTACTGTTAGCACCAGGTCATCGACCGCGCGAGTATGAGAGCTCGCCCGCCCGCGGCTGCCTCCTCTGACTGACAGAACAGGTAAGTCCCACCCTCCGACGAACCTTTGTACCGTAACAGGGGTCCCGAACACCATACAGAACTTTGCGATATTCTCACTAGAACTTAGTAGGCAGGTACAAAATAAACAAAAACATTAACTATGTAAATGGAAAGGTTGCATTAATATTATTTAATAGCATAATCAACGAATATTATTATATTACTTGGACTATTTTTTATAAAAACATGAGAAAAATCTAAACAAAATATGTAAGATAATATACTCGATAGTTCCTCGCAGATAACTTATCTTCAGATATCAGTGGATGACATTTATATCATTGTTTGACAATTATGTGCAGGTGAGTATAATCCATTGCCACTTTAAGTTTGGAAGTCCTCGTATCCAATACGGCAAGAATTGTGTGCGAATATCTAATGTATAAAAATGTATTAACGACTTTGTTAGAAATAATTAATGCATCACAGTGTTTACATGGTAATTCATATGTGTATTCTACGATTATTATATTGGAACCACTACCTAGAATCACAAAAAAAAACCTTGTGTTTTCACTGCGTATGGCCTTGGCCCTTCGTGCCACGTGACAGCGATCTAACCGCAACCCCCTGGGGGTCGAGCGTGACATTTGAGAAACAATTACTAAGGAACCATTCATACAATAAAGTATTCCTCCAACGCGGTAAAATATTGGCTTTAAATAATGTTCACGCAGCAGCTGGTTGTTTGAAATGTTTCATTATTTTGAATGAAGCTGATCTAAACATGTCAACAAACGCAATGGCACAATACGAGATTCCAATAAATTTTATTACTCCAACAAAGCACAGTAAAACATTATTTAAACAATGTAAACTTTATGTTAGTCATTAAAATAGATAGCAGTTAGTAGACTTTACAAAACGTCTCATTAGTTTGATGGAAGGTGATCTAAACGTGACAGTGGCTGTAGCTAATGTCGCAACGAGATCCCAGGGCCCTGCCGACACGTGAACCTCGCGGAAATGTTATCTGTAAAGCTGTTTAACGAATACCTACGTTAAACTGTGCTGTATCGATGATGAGTGATCTTATCGATACGGATAAAATCGATATTGCTAATGAGCAGATAACAGTGATTATGACGTAGGCAAGGACGCAGAAGCAATGGGAAATAACTTCACCGTAGACTAATAACTAATGCATGTGGACGATGACCTCATTATGGAGAATGGATGACTTTTTATACAAACGGAAATAGCAACCGAGCAGGCCGTTCGTCTGATGGTAAGTTCGCCCATTGACATCTGCGCCTAAATTAAACAGAATTCCCATTTGAAGTCGAGCCCAGATGCGCTGTTACTCCTGAGGACTGAGAAGATCGCCTCATGTACAAATAAGCCTTTACTTCACCTTTCTACCGAAACTCAAGAATTGCGAAGAACTAGGAATGGTTGATTTGGTAGTTTTTTCTGATCGAATAGATAGAATAGAGAAAATGAGATTTGACAGCCGCGTTGTTATGAATCATTCTTTAAGTACATGCTAATCGCGAAAAATACCAGTGGTAGGAAAGGACTTGACAGGGAAAAGATTTGTATAGGAAAGGTTATCTTTAGCTCCAAGCAATTATATAGAAAATTGTTATTATGAAAGAACTTCTTAAGAAATATATTTAAAGTATTTTTAAATTTCATATGTTATTTATAAACGTCCAAAGTTGCGTTAAAATTAAATGTTAAAAAACGAGTATTTCGGATATCATAACTTTCAAGGGAACATTTTAATTAAAAAAATCTATTTGCACTCCGCCTGAGATAACGACGACACAAATTATATCATTAGTTACTTTTGCACGTCCGTCGTTAAATAGTGGAGTAGGAGTAATAACTAGCCATAATTTTCAAAAGTAGGTAAAGTCTACCATTTCGCTCTTTGTCAACGTAGTGGACCAAGACTCAAATCATTTTATTTGGAGAAGAAATCTGTGCACACGGTCAGAGGATGATACTCACACAGTCCAAAAGTCATAACTAGAACCACAGAAACACACCACAGAAACTGCTTGTTCCAATGAGCATTCTATCTATCTGTAGATATTATACTTTGACGCGGAACCGAACTCGGCAAGACTTGGTTAGAGATACGGTAATGAATTTACAAAGTTTAGTGTAATCGCTTGTCGACTGTCGTCTTCGGATGTTAATGGCTTTAATGTTGTCGCGTAATAAAGGGCTGAGAATATCTATCTAACCATATCTCTTTCATTTGACATTAAGTAATTGTAACTATTCAACTGTATTTTTAGTGTTGGAAAAGTAGTAAACAATTGGATAACGAGTCTTCACGACATCTGTTAAAAGACTCTACACCCCATGGCCATTTAACCTCAAACAACCATAAGCAATACTAAAGTCCTGCTTGCCATCGTGCACAGGTGTCTCGCTTGTAAGTGAAGCTGGCACCAATCGCACCCTTTTTATGTGAGAAGAGTAGCAAACGAGCATGCAAACCACTTGATGTTAAGTAGTCGCAGCCCATAGACATCTACGTACAAACACGACCGAAATCCTATCTGAGCTCCGACGTAGATACGTTGCTATTCCTGAGGACTAAGATGGGCGCCTCGCTTCAAAGTGTAGCCGGCAACCGCACCTCTCCAACCGAAACACGATTAATACTTTACGGCGGATTATGAGGACGGTGGTGGTACCTCCCCGGTCGAACTATAGTTCTTCCACCTTTAAATACC
>DWON01004335.1:0-16416 GCA_018251015.1 Phocides pigmalion okeechobee | reverse complement strand
GGTCCCCCCCCGAGTCCCGAAGAGTATTTTTTTTTTCTTTATCCTTTTATTTTTTTTTTCTTTATAAGTATGAGTTTATCTCTCTCCAGGAGATCCGGAGGGTCGCCCTGCGCCTGCCAAGGTGTAAGGCACCTGGTCATAACGGAATCCTAAACCTGGCGCTAGCCATGCTGCCCAAGGGGCCCTGGTCGCTAAGACCAGGGTCTTCAACGGAATTCTCCACACAGGCCAGTTCCTGACCACCTTGGGGAAGTCAGTCGGTCACCTGGGCAGGTTGATAGCTTCGTTTTTATGCGGGCGGGAGTTTTATGTATCGGTAGAGGACAAAGCCTCAAATTCCAAGCTTACGTGCAGGGGTGTCGCAGGGCAACTATCTATCGCCGGCGCTCTACGCCCTCTACGACAACGACGCTCCCACTCTTCAGGGTCACCTGCAAGACTGGGAGCGGGACGTTATGCTCGCATTGTTCGCGGATGACAGCGCGTACTTTGCGTAGTCCCGTCAAGCTAAGGTTACTGCATCTAGGATGCAGCGTATGCTCGACTTGCTGCCTGTGTGGCTCGAAAAGTGGCGCATGGCCGTTAACGTCGGTAAAACGGTCGCAATATGTTTCAAGCGCAAGCGTATCACGCCGCCGCTGCTGAGGTTCCGTGATATGAAAATAACTTGGCAGCCTGTAGTCAAGTACGTTGGATGTAACATTGATTGCTCGTTACGTTTGATATCGTAGGTGGAGCACACGCTCCATCAGGCCCGAACGGCCCGTCTGATGCTCCGACCGGTGTTGACATCCCGATTACCGTTACGAACGAAACTAGGGATCTACAATACCTATATTCGTTCACTTTTCACCTACACATCGCCAGCGTCTTCAGGCGCAGCAAAACCTGGCCCTGCGCACCATCGTGGGAGCCGGTCGCTACGTCCGGAACGTCGTGGTGGCGCACGATCTCCGAGTGGAAACACTCGATGAGTTTGTGACCGGGCTGGCGCGCCGTATGTACGCGCGTGTCGACCACGGGACGCTCTCTCATCTAAAGAGAATCGCGCCCCTACACGATCGACTAGCCGGCGGCCGACCACTTCCGCGGGAGCTGTTGAGCCGGGCAGAGTTCCCCGAACCCCTGGGGCTTGACTGCTAGCATCTCAGTAGACGATCGCAAGACCAAGTTCGTAGCCGCCCGCTAAACAGCGGGATCGGTGCGAGGGCTGTGCCGGCCATCGATGCTTTCCCGTTATATCGTTATTTTTTAATTAAAATCGCGTTGTTACATGAAATGATCGATGTAGAGCCGCGTGACCCGTTCGGGGGGTCTCTAGACCCCTCGAGAAGAGGCCTGAGCAAAGAGGGAACCCTCGAGGCCTGAATAATCCCTACCAATCTCCTCCCCCGCGAGAGCCGTTAAAAACCGCCAGATATGAGTAGCAGATATGAGTAGGTGTAGGACGTCCCCTTTTTCGTTCGCTACGGTACTGTAACTGTCATACCGTACCGTGTCCGCTTTGCTTGCGCTTTATTTCTTGAAGCTCACAAAAAAAGAGGTGTTAAGTCACCTTCTTATCGGAACTTCTAAAAACATGCCTAGCCCACTTTAATTAATACTGCATCAGGTATGCCTCTGTGCCGCAGGTGTTTGCATTACGAAGGATTTCTGTACCTCTTACTCGGTCTCACGTACCAATGTTTATGTAGGCAATGCCGATAGTATGTGTCACTATGTTTCGGAAAAGTATCATAGACTTGTCATAAACTTTGCCTAACAAACAGAGACATATTTGATAACTTGAAATTATTAACAACTAGCTTTTGCTCGCGGCTTCGCTCGCGTGGAATTTGGTCTGCCACATTAAGTTTCGTGACAGATCTTTTTCAATAAATATATTTTTTACTTAATAGTAAAAAAAATATGTTTATTTAGTTTCTCGTACCGATTGCATCAACCCCTCCCCCCTGCACATGCGTCGCGCGCCACGCCTCTTAAGTTAAGCGCTCTATGGCGCTCCAGTCAAGTTAATCATATCGTGATATCTTTTAAATTATTCTGCCAAATTACTTACTGTGAAAGAGAAAGTTTATTTACATGAAATACTTAAAGTAACAAATGTATTGATTTTGATAAGAATTTGATAAATATACTAAAATGTGCATTGTAAAATAGTATCTATTTTAATTAAATTTATTGTTCACAATTTTGGTTATAGTGGCTTCCACATAAAAGGTATGTATACGCTGTCGCGGACTTTTATTTAGAATTATTCAAGACAAACAATCCTATGGTACATCATCTTTGTGTAACTCCGATAGTTTAGACAGCGCACTCCAAGATAGCTCGCAAGAAGGTAGATATTTTTCAGACTTAATTGACATATATCGTTATATTACGACCAAAATTATATAAAATCATTACAAATTGTAGCCTGTATATTATTCCGATGTATAACCTATATTACTGTGAAGTTTCATTCGAATCCGTCCAGTAGTGTTTTCGTATAATTTCAAGTTATCTCAGATATAAGTTCGCCGCAATTATTTGACGCAGTTGAAGTAGCACATATTCTAGTGTTTATTTCGGTATCGAAGTCACACTTGGATGTGTTAGCACTTTTCTACCCCATTCAACGTGTCGTGACCAAGATGTATTTTTAAAGGCTCATCTTTAATAACGCTAATTTTAAAATCAAAGTTTTTATATGATATGAGTCACGAGTCCCTACAAAAAGATGGGAAGTCTGCTAAGAAACAAAAATCAAAGGCGCATATTATCTCTGTAATTATAACTGCAATAAACCTTGGTGTGCCGTTTAAATATACCTAAGTTAAAAGGACACAACGTTGCTTCACGCCACGGATGAATGGAAAATACTCTGTTTGGTCCCCCATTAACTACAACGCAATTACTCATGTCATCATGAAGAAGCCTCACTAAGCGCACGAATTTCTTTGGATAATCCACTCTTGCTAATTCACGAAAAACACTGTCAAATACCTTCTCAAAATTAATGAAAGCCAAGAACATCGGCTGATACTTCTCAAATCGTTTTTTGTAGCTATCGAATGGAGAATATCACCTCAAAGTTTAATATTTTTAGTTGGAATCCAAATAGATTTTCCGGTAAAAAAATATCTCGATACTTAAGTAGCCGATTGTAGCGGTAAAGACTTTCCATATGCCACAAAATGAGATACAATCTACTTCCTTTACTTTTGTAAAGAGAAAAAATATAAGTGACATTGAACTCGGATGGTATTTACACCACATTCGGTTAAAAAACTGAATAACACGTTTCTACTGAAAGACTCAAATTGGAACGTGCCGTATAAATAAGTAGTACACTGTGAACGGGCGAACATAAACATAGCTTTAAGTGCTGTTGTATTTAGCGATTTTATAACATAGGACTACTAATATACAGTGTGTGCCGCATGAAGACATGTACCAGCCGTAAATAAATGGATTACACGGGGCTGTAACGCCCCACAGAATACAGTGCCCGACAATTATTCACGTGCAGCATGCACCTCCTGCGACAGTACGCACCCGACGGCTGTTTGCCCCACCTCTCCGCTAGCCTCATATATACACAAGGACCATGTGGTAAAATGTGATCCGATAATATGTTATGCAATACCCCGTCAACTTTATTTTTTCTACCAAGCCATGTAGTCTTCTGTAGGCCATGAAAGCCCACTTGTAGTAAGCCAAAAGGGTTTTATACTTATGAAGAATAAAAAGATCTCTGGATGAATTTCATCCGTAATTTTCAGCAACCTTCATGCATGTTGTGTGGCCGACGTGCTTCCAGGGCCATCCTTTCGAACCCTTACTTATTCTACTCCTTAAAATGTTATCTTAGTCGCCTCATACGACATATTCCGCAATAATACTGCATTAGCAAAACTACAGGATAAACTGACCTATAAACGAACCTAATATTTATATTATGTTGATGTAATAGCGTTTAAATAAAGCAACTATTTCAAACAGAACTCTTATTAAATTTGCGGTTGACAATAGAATGCTTCAATTAAATATATTTTGAATGCTGTATGGGAGTGCACAATACAACGTCATCAGTTTTAGCAACGGATGCATTCCGTGGAAATGAAATATTTATAATATTGTAGCTGCATGCTAATGATAGACCGGGAGGTCGTTGTAAGTGGTACAATTACGTTAATAATATTGACTCTGTCATAAGGTTGTTTATTAAACATCACGTATTTGATTAGTGAAAATGCCTGAAGAGACTGGACATGAAGATAAATAATGCTATCTACGTTTATTGGCACTCAAGTATTTCTTATATAATAGACGCCATACGTTATATATGTATACATATGTTACGAAGTTTTGATAACTAGCGACCTGGCCTATCTTCGTTCGGGTAATACAGCTCATAAATACTTACATCTATTTCCAACAACTATTGAATTACTACATTTATTTTAACTATTTAATTTCTGACCAATTTACAAATAAAAACTTATTATGCACCAAAACCTTCCTCAGGAATGTTTCTACATATTGTTGAAAAGTGTGAGAAAATCCATCCAGTACTTTTAACTTTATCATGAACAGACAGTCAGACACCGACAAACAGACGTAACGGGGGTCTTTGATTTATCATATTTAGAGATATATCATGTATAGAAAACCTATCTTTAAACGTATCTATCCTTCTGACTATGACTCTAAAAGGTTTTTATTAATAATAGGTACAAAATAATAATTACTACATTATGAACTATTTAAAATCCACTGTAAAATTCAACTACAGTACTTGAATAATAAAATAATGAAATAAATGAGTTATGACGTCCCTATTTATAATATTTAATGTTTCACAAGAATTAATAACGAGAATGCAGCGTAATTCGGTAGCTTTAAAATTAATTTTTGGTTATACTACAGAGCTTTATTTATAGTGTCTGTGATAGCTTCGTTGTATTCAAATTTTAATTGCATTTGCTTAATTTACTAAATTTATGCAAATTAAATATTCACCTGCAAAAATGATGAACATTGAAACATTAGGCTACATATTTTTTTAAGTTACAACTCTACATATAAGTAAACGGTATGTAAAAATAAGATATAATTTTTACTGTTATGAAAATTTTAAAACTAATTATAACAAATAAATATAAAGAATAACAAAAGTCTAACTTAAACAAAATGGGAGTCCGTGCCTATGCGGCATGTTTTTAAGAACGCTGACTACATTCCCGCTTCGAATAACAATCGCAATTCTCTGCGCGAGATATGAACCAACTCTCTTGTCACTTGTAATTATCATAATTAATTGTTTATTATGATATTATAATATTGTGAGTTATTTCTTGTCAAATCATGCTTTTATGATCGGAGAACATCCACATAAGTTTTAATTCCACAAAAGGAATACATATCTAACGGTGCTGTATCCTGATATGGTGTGTGTGGAATGGGTATTCAAATGGCATTTATTCAACATACTTACAAACACATTTTTCAAAGCCAAAATCTTTTATCGCTTTGTAAAATGCCTCGTTTTGGAGAAAAAGCTACAAAGGAAAATTTATAACTATGCTAATAATAGTAGTATTATTATTATTATTAAAAAGAAATTATTTTACTGTGTATATTTGCGCAATTAATAACTTTGTAGTATAGGTTTTCTTAAAAAGAATTTATTTAATAATAGATTTAAACTTTGTCTCTGATAGATCAAAAATACCGTTTAGTATTTTAATGTAGAAGAAGAATGAGATGCGGTACAGCAAATTGATTTATTTCTTGTACCGTATTTATGTTGATTACTCACATTGTTTACTTCTATTCGTTTGTTCATTTTTAGCACGAAGGTCCGTAAAAGGCAGCAACTACGTATATCCTGGAAGATATGTTATAAAATAAAAGTTCTGTATAAATAATTTAACCTCAAGATTTCATATTAAAATAAATCAAATCGAATATGAAACGGTATGAATACTCTTTTATTAGAAAAAAATATGTATTCGTGGCGCTCGCGCCCGAAACTCTGGGCCTGCGATCAGCTGATATGAACTTTGTAAAGGACGTGTTTAAGAGACTCACCGCAGCATCGGAGAGCCGACAGCTATATCACCTAAAGATTGCCTTGCCATACAACACAGCCAGCGTTCTGAACACTAGGAGTTTTTTTCATTGCATATTTTATTTGTAAATACTTTATAGATGGTTTTAATTATTTTTTGGTAATCTTTTTGCTTACTTTCAGTAAACAAAATAACTGTGACTCAGAATTTGCTGCACGGAATACTGATCCTATATCAGCAAATGCTGAGCGACCTCCTTTTGACTTTCTAATAACTCAACAGATTTCTCTCTTATTCTTTTTTATGTAATGTAAATTGTACGTTTTGAGGCAATAAAGTTCATTATTATTAGTTAAAATCAAATAAATTGATATATTTTCAGGATGAGCCTTTTATATTTACAAGTTTTCAGGTCGTCAACTATTCTAACTCGTAATAGTATGGAAAATGTTGGCAATATAAACAACAAAATTTGACTATGAAACTTTTCTTAAAGTTTTTCATTGCAAAATTATTGTTTTAGGTCCATATTAGTATGTTCGTGTGGCAGCCGATGGTATCGTAGTTTTTAAGGGCTAAACCGATTCGAATGCGGTAGTTTTTTTATTAATACGTAAGTATATTCTTGAGATTTAGACGTTTTTTTCTACGATCATGTATGTTTCTACTTATATAAATCAATCAATAGAACGTCTTTGCTATTCGAATATTGTTTGAAAGTGCAAGTGAACTTTTTATCTATAGATATGATTTCGTATGTTGTTACTATGTAGTAAATGCAGCGATTATTTAGTAGGCCGTATGCATTACACGCTGCCCAAACTCATTTATGATCAATATTTCATTCTAAGGTCTGTTCATAAACCTATCAACCCTGTCAAATGAGAAACATATTTCCTATTTTACGCGCGCGCTTTGTATGCCCAAAGGAAGCAGAAATATGCTTCTCGTTTAATTCCATGTGGACATACCATGTTGTCCTAAAAGCGATTGTTTCATTCAAACGAATAAGTAGGCAAATAAAAAACCGAACATTATTTACTTTTTGGAAATAATTCATAAGTGTTTTTGTCTATGTGAGAAGAGCAGCAAATAAGCATGTAAACCACCTGATGTTAAGTAGTCTCCCATAGACATCCACGTACAAGCACAAACACGACTGAAATCCTATCTGAGCTGGAACGTAGAGACGTTGCTACTTCTGAGGACTAAGATGGTCGCCTCGCTTCAAAGTGTAGCCGGCAACCGCACCTCTCCAACCGAAACACAAGTTTAGTAATGTTTTAAGGCGAATTGTGAGGACAGCGGTGGTACTTCCCCGGTCGAACTATAGTTCTCCCACTTTTGAACGTGTTTCTTCATATTGTGGAATGTAACACTAACTTCACTGGTTACAATCTTTTTAGTTTTGATCTTTGTTTCACGTTTGACGCTCACTCGCATAATCGAACTCGAGAATCCATTGGCAAAGAGATGCCGTTAAGATTCTCCACTTAGAAGTTGCTTCAAATAGGACATCAGTCAGTGATTGAGGTTGTTTGTGAAAGTCAATGAAGTGCAACGAGTACCTAACGTCGGGTGGCCTGCATGCTCGTTACCTTATTCCCACATAAAAGTATGCGAATAAGAGTATTTAAAGACTTACTAATAATCGTACAATATATTAGAGGTTAAGTTACTTATATGCCTAATAAGGTTGTAAAGACTCAATTTTATCGTATTACGTTTTTTCCGGCCATCATTGCCGCAATGCAGTATAGAAGGAGTGGTATAAGGTACAGAAAACTACTTCAAATACTAACACTAGTAAATTGCATCTTTTTGGCCCCGGTATTTTTAACTTACTTAAGAAACATTTGAAGCGTCGCCTTCAAAACTATAAATTTAATTTATTGTCGTCAAATTATTGTCTATATTTTATTAAGATTGCTATATTTCTTGATATTTTTTGGTAATATTTGTATTTATATAAATACTGGAACACACGGTAAAGCCAAAAGCACATAAGACACATAAGAATAAGTTTTGCTATTAGCTACATAAAACATTAATAAAGAACAAACAGCTTTTAAAAAATACAGAAGTTAAATCAAATATAATTCAAAACATTTTTATTCAATGTAGGCTCTTTACAAAATAATTTTTGAACTTCAATAAATTACCCCTGCTCGTAAGATGTTTCATTTTAGAGAAGAGACTGGGAAAAATACCCCAAACATACACAACTAGTTTTGTAAATGACATTTACAAATGTTAACTTAAATTATTGAGATAACTTGAGTTGGAGTCGTTTCAGATCATATGAGTTTATTATTTAAGTAATATAAGTATTTATTAAAGAACCAATTGAAACTACGTTTCTGGTAGATATGTGACATAATCCAGTATTTTATTGTAATAAGTAATGCAGTTCCCTATAAATGATTGGACTACCTTACATAGTGTATATTTAAAGACAGCCATCTTTTCTTACTTTTTTGGACAAAAATTATGAATATTACTATTTTTGACTAATTTATCGTTATTCTTCCCAATATACATTATATTTTCATATACATATTGACTATGCACCGTCAATATGCTGATGATGCGAAACAGTTTTCTAATGAACTCGACACATCTTCTGCCATAAATTGCCCTTATTGTTCACTTTTGTAACATAAAATTAGAGTCAATATCAGCAGCACTACCCCACGGTAATAATTCAAGTCATATGACATTATACTGTGAGAGTAGCTGAAGGAACAAACCGGTCTGTAACGTCCTTTAATCATCTATTCCCTCTAACAACAAAAGTTTCAAAACTAGGCTTGCTAGACAATCCCACCGAATTGAATAGAATAGAATTAATGGGTATCCCTAAAAAGTAGTTTATAAATTGCAAAGGTTGATTGCATTCAAAGTGTTCATATTTCTAACATTGAGTAAGATAAAATTGGTAAGTAACGTGAGAGACCTGGCTGAATGATGCATTTATTGAGTATAGAAGACTTTTGTACATATTCTAAAAGAGATAACCTCGGCCATATTCGGAAAGAAGTTTGATTATTTTTTATCAGTTTTATACGGCTTAGAATATGGTAGCAAATAAAGAGCATTATAGGCATATAATGCTTTTCTTCTTCCGAAAGGGCAAAAACGCCACACAAGCGACAAATAAGATATGCACAGATGGAATTCTCAAGTCGCATGAAAAATGAAGAAAGGTTGTAGAATATAATTATATCAATAAAATTTAATAAATGTGTACCAATATTTAAATGAGTTACGTTTTAATTGTCCTAAAACATTTTTCCGGACATCCTAATATTATTAATTTCATTACTATTAATGCTATTACTATTAATTTTTCAAACAAATAGTACCACTTTTGATCGACGCTGCCGGTGACAAGAGGGCTGGTTCATATCTCGCGCAGAGAATTGCGATTGCTATCCAGCGCGGGAATGCAGCTAGTGTTCTTAGAAATATACCGCATGGGCACGGACTCCCTTTAGATTGTTTAGATTAGGTTTTATTGTAATTAGTTTTAAGATTTTCATCATTGTAAATATGAAAATTCTTTAGAAAAGGCTTTAGATAAATCACAGAATAAACCAATAGCTTCACAGGTAAGTTCCCAAGATTCAAAGATTTGTTGGCATCACTTGTAGAACGTCCTTTAGAAAAACTGTTGCTTTTGGTGACGGAAATAATTTTTATTAAGGTAAAGCAACATTCTGTTAAGTATTAACCTTTCAAAAATTTTACTCAAAACCTTCAATACTAAAATAGGTATATAATTATTGGGATCTTTATTTATTATGCTGATTTGGAAAATAGAGTCTATTAATAATAATATTCCATCAGATTTGGGAAGCAGCACTGACCAAGACACGTATTCAAGGGAGTTGCCAAGTACGGCGAACTTTAACTATGGTACCCGATCTTTTTTGGTTCTAATAGCTAACTTTTATGTATCTTAACTATGTATTACGATACAGTTTTTTTAAAGAAATGTTAAAAAAACTGTATCGTATTCTTGTGCAATTCTGAATCAGAGTTTATTATACTTTGGACAGAGCTAAGTATTAAAGTCAAGATGTCATCAGGTGCCAGCATAGAAAAAATATGTCAGTGGGTGTCAGTGTCATTTTTTATGTAATATAATTTTATTTTTCAGGTTAGATGTCGATCGAGTCTACCGTACTGCTTAACGAAATTATTAATATAGATACATATGTACTTCCACATTATAGATATAATATTTGTAATGTTTATACTTAAAAGCAACGGTACTTTCAGTACTGTCGGCACTCCCCTAGTGCAACCCTCTGATTTTTTTTACCTATAGGGTTAATAAAAAAATATTTGAGTAAAATTAAAAAAACAAATTTTCCGCGAAGAACAACCAATTCAAAATTCGATCAACTTTACCTCGAAATTGTACTCACAAAAGAAAAAAACAATGACATTTCAACCAAACGAGGTTATCTAATAAAACTTATTACACATAACAACCATAAATTTCACCGTGTATATCCGACAAAAATCACGCACCTTTTTGCCGTCGGGCGGGTGAAGTAGCTCTTTCTCATGCAAAATACATATACAAGGCACGCAACTCTGGCCCGATTTATTTCTAAAAGGAACAATGCGAAACAATAAAAAGCGGCGTACGTGCGAACATGAGTTCGTATTGCATGACCTTCACATACTAAGTGAAAATTCTTTGTGTATTTTTACAATTTTAGAGTAATTCTAGTTTTGTAGCTTTCAAATTCAAAATCGTCTTCTGTGTTTATAAAAGTCTTTATTAAACAATTTATTGTCAGATATTACATAAACAAGTGAAGGAAATGTGAGAACTGTTTGCTTGTTATTATTATCGTATTCATTTTGAAGCTAAGTACATAATCATGTCGTCACATATAACAACTGGACAGGTTTAATAAGTCTGCAATAACATTAAACGTGTAATAATTGGTTACCACATTGCAAGACCTGCAACATCTAGTGTTGTATAGTAAATACCTTTCATAATAAAAGAAACCGGAGTAACAGCTCCTATTAGCCAGGAATGTGAAAACAAACCTAAAACAATACTTATTTTCTAACTTGGAAAATTTTTCCAAACAATACAATGCCACAAATACTTATTTGGAAAAATATTACCAACATTGTCACTTTTGAGGAATATTTATTACGTTTTAAGTTAAAAAACTAGTATCTGACAGATTACATGCCCCTTATTTGTTTAAATTCCTAAAAGCTCAAGACTATTATATACATTTAACCAACATACCACGAAACTAATTCCTTATTTGGCAATGCTCATGAAGTCGGTCATATATATTTTTTTAAATATTTCTGTACATTTCAGTGCTCTATCGTCAACTTGAATGATAACAAAAATATATAGTTCATTCCTGACATAATAAATTCTGTCGGAGATTTTCAAACATATGATTTCAAAACTAATATTGTCAGGGAATTTAAACATTTTACTATATACCTTAAACTCGCGATTAGCGACTAAGGTTGAGACGTGAACACGAGCCACGCAACTGGCTCGAAATATTGGCAATCAAAATCGTTAATCATGAAATCCCGGTACATAGTAAAATGTACTCATATCATCTTACACGAGTCATGTTCGATAACAACCGGGACCGGCTACTTACTGGAATTGGAACTGGAAGACAACTAGATTGGTATCTAAAGTACGGAAAAGCAAATAGCTGAATGTTATTTAGCTTCGTGGATCGATTATAACCTACGCTGGCCGCGTGGATATTTGCACTACAAATTTTATTCATGTTCTACGACTGGATATGGGACAGGTATCACCGGCAATGGGACAAGTAAGGAGCACACTCCACAACACTGCTCTATTGCAAAAGTCACCTTAAGAGACATGCTTACTTGTTCCATTCATATGCTCATAAGCATTAGGAGGTCCGTTGTTTTCTCCATTAAACTTTCAATCATATCTTGATCAAAATTTATGTAACGTTACCTGTGAATCTTCTTAAGGATCGCATAAAAAGAATGACTGAAATCATAATTTCAAAAAGAAAAATGGAATTCGATAACCTTCACCAACATATTTGGAAATATTTTTCGAGCCATTTACAACAAGGATTGTAGAGAAAGTTTTAGATAGAAAAAAGGAATTAATATTGTTACATTCCCATAAGAATGGAATTATAAAATGAATTTAAAATAATTATGATAACATCATATAGGCACATAAAATACACACATTTGTTACCTATTAAGATTTACATAGTCTAAATCGCTTATTGGCATGTCTGTGAAATTTTAAAATAAATTACAGACAAATTTCTATCCCTGCCTTTGCATACAGTAAGTAAAACTGTAAAATAGGTTCAATGCCGCAAAGCATATTATGACATTAAGGACTATTTAAATGACAATAAAGCCTGGGACTGAGCCTACCTCACCATGTAATTTTTTTTTCCCATGTAATACTTTTATTTACTCGAAATTGTGTGTAGGTGACACTGGAGAGATTCTTCATACACAATTAATTATTCTATGCGCACACCATCTTTCTAAAGTTATACTGTATAAAGTTTATTTATCAATGACAAGTTTGCAAAGAGTGCCGAGGTTTTTTTCCGCCAACTTTTTTTTCCCGATCAACGTTAGCGAAAAGAGTAATCAAAGCAGATGTATTGATTTTATATTGTGTCCTTGATGTTCATGAAACGTATATATCTTACAGTGAAATAAAATATTAGAATTTTAGTTTGAATACCTTAAAACTTTATAACTTGTGTAATGTACGTATACCATAAAATAATTACGCCTAGCCTAGGAAAAAGTGTTGAGAAAAAATTACAAACATAAAAAATCTAAATATTTTTTTCACGGTATTTGTAGACTTAGCTATACTTCTACTGGAGATATATACTCGTATACCACTGTGAAGAATGTTGTATTTACCTCCAAACGAAGTCCTAATAGACAAATGCCAATGTTTTAAATATAGAGATGAAGTTGCTGCAAACGTTAGAAAACAAGGCTATCTTCATGTTAAGGAGTAGCATCTTAGCATCATCAATAGCATCCATGTCCCACCTCAAATAAGATTTCAGCCCACCTAACATTAGGCGGCCTGCCTACTTGCGTATTACACTTCTATTTTTTTATGCGAGAAGAGTAGCAAACGAGCATTCAAACACCTAATGTTAAGTAGTTGCAGCCCATAGACATCCACGTACAACCACACACACAAGTCTTATCTGAGCTCGAACGTTGCATTGCTATGCCTGAGGACTAAGATGGTCGCCTCGTTTCAAAGTGTACCCGGCATCAGCACCTCTTCAACCGAAACTCAAGTAATGCTTTACGGCGGATTATGAAGGCGGCGTTGGTACCTCCTCGGTTGAACTATAGTTCTCCCACTTTTAAAATCAAAACAATATATAATTTACTTCACACAAAGATATAATTATAAATACATTCCGATCCTGTAATAAGCCCACGTTATTACACGTCCATTAATCCCAAACCACTCATAACAAGTGCTTCTCTACTCTATCCCGCATTTCAATCGGACGTTATCAATCGGGCCATCACTTTTTTCAACCACGAAACAAATGTTTTGCGCATCAGAAAACATTTCATTTTGTGTAAGTACATAATAAGCTTTTCATGCTACAACTGCTACAGATAAACAACTTTAATCATGTAACTTTTTCCGCTAATGACTTCATATAAATAGAATAGTATGAAAGTTCTGATTATTATTACATGCTGTCCATTGACGGTGCTATACACACCGGCCGTATAAAAACCAGTCCGTCACTCGTGAATCAAAGAAATAAATACGCCAATAAGTGCCACCAATTACAGACTAATCCATCTACATACGAATAAAAGGAACGCAAAAAAATTAACTTCTTTTTTTAGAACTCGTTTCAAAAGGAGATCTAAATACCCATAAAATATACTTTTTAATCATATCGTTAATAAAAAAAATAAAAAATAAAAATGTTTTATTGATCAAATAACTATTACAAAACAAGACGCAAGGGCCCCTGTACTGGGATGATTTCCCGTATTACTGTGTACCCCGCTCATCACCAGGGCAAGTAAATAATTTAATCAATTTTATCAACTATACAAACAATACAGTACAATGTTTTACTAAGGTTATATAATAATCAACTTATTAAGCTTAACTTTGTGTGTGTGTAGCGTGTGTGTTTGTGTGTGTGTGTAGTGGTGAGTAGGTGGGGTGGGTTTGTAAGCGTGTGTGAGAACGAGAGTGTGTCTTGAATATATAAGTGTATGTGTATTTGAAGCCCATATGTGGAAAATGATATATTACTAAATAACTAGTATGGATATCATGTTATATTTGTAACAACTGCTCCGTTTCATTATACTTGAGGGATAACAAATAAATTGTCACAACTTTTTTAAATTTAGTTATAGTTAAGGGATGAATGTTTAATTTAATATCGATATTGTTGTACAGTGAGGCAGACTGACACTTATACTGTTTTTTCTTGAAGTTGAATAATGAATATAACAACATTTTTCGCATTGCTTTTCAAAAATTGGTCTGCTATGGCATAACCGATACCATCAGCACCCCCTGTCACTACTGCAACCTTGTCTTTAGGATCTTTAGCCATTTTGTTCTTAGTTTAATTTAGTAAGTACTGTTAAAGCACTCTGTCTCAATTAAAAATGGCTGTTGTATTGCATTTGTTTCAACTTATATAATAAATACTACTTTCAGATAAAAACGTGTTATTATCGTTGCAAATGTGTGGTAGTGTTTAATGTGGTTTGTTTATGTAAATATATAAAGCGATACGTAACATGATCGCAGTGTATAAGTTTTCCTTCGAAGATTTTTATTTAAAACGTGATTTTTACATTTAAGATTTTTATATTCATTAGAATTTTAGTTCATTTCTCTTTATTGCCATTTTCACATTGATATTGTATACAAATATTTCAGTTAAACTACAAAGTTCTTAACCTACTTTGCAACAATCCTCTACCATACTCTATAATGTTTTATAGTTCAATATATGAATTATAAAAGACAGGAAAAAGTAAAGAGAACAAAATATCCAATCTCAGAGGATGGGTGAGTATAGTGAATGCTTTGAGATATACATGTACATGATGGTAGCGGGTTGTAAAGTAGTTTTAATAATAATACTAATAACTATCTTACGTAAACTCTGTCTGGGTTGTAAGAATCGTAATTGTATTTACAGTATGTAATATGAATGTAGTTGTTGTAGGTTCTAGTATAAGATTGTGTTCCTATAATACATAGTATAACAACGTGAATATTTAGGCTAGATTTGCATATAAACCGCTTATCGGAGGCTACTGGAGGAACTCGGGTCCCCATAGGAGATGTTCTATGTAAATATTATAAGCATTAATAATCTTATATGGCCTTAATATATATTAAAAGCAATGTATCTAAAGTAACATTCTTCTGGAAAATAATGAATGAATGGATAACTACTTGCTTACTCATAGTAATATTATAAGGAGGAAAGATTTTTTGTTTGTTTGAACCAACCTAGCTTCGAAACTACTGTTAAGCATTTTTTCACTAACACAAATCTAAATTATCGGGAGGTAACATAGGCTGTAATTTATTTCGTTTATCTGTTTGTGAATTTGTGCGCGCTAGTCTCAACGGCTCAGCCGATTTAAGTGTGGTTTTCATTATTGTATTGTATTAAGCTTTACCCAAACTTTAATATTCGTTTTATTTCATTCAGTCTATAAATACAAAAAGGTAAGTCAATCCGAAAGTTACGGGTTAGAGTTCATTTTGTTGTTAGAAATGTGGAAAAACCTAAAAACTAAAACTCCTAGCTGCTGATCGCGACTACGTTCATGTGGGAACATCATTATAATATAATGTAAAAAATGTACTAGAAGTTGTTGGAATGACTATACGAAAATACGAAAATAATATGATATTTCTATAACCAGATATTATCAATATTATAATTTTCACGAACGAAACCACGGCAAGAAGTTGTACGAACAAAATAAGTAATAATTCAGTGTCACGAATTTATTACAATGATATACAATATATACCCGTTATTTTTACTGTATATTCGTTTTTATTGTATACAAGCCACTTGAGTAATCATTACTTATTCATTATTTTTCTTTGTAATATTGTTGACGGCAACTTTTTTTTTTATAATCAAAGAGTAAGAAACGGGCATGCAGGCCACCTGATGTTAAGTGGTCACAGCAGCCCATGGACAACCACATCCAATCTCAAATAGAACAGACGCTCTATCTAAGGATGGACGCGGATGCGTTCTTACACTTGAGGACTAAGATGGTC
>DWON01004334.1:0-16416 GCA_018251015.1 Phocides pigmalion okeechobee | reverse complement strand
ACCCCCCGCCACCGCAGTTTCGCCGTGACCACGAGCCATGCAACTGGTTCGAAATATCGGCAATTAAAAATCAAAAAATCGGTAATCCGATTCCGATTCCGCGATAATATCAGTTTAAAATCGTATATGGCATGAAAAATTTCTATGAAAATAATTATGCAATATTTGTTAGTATTCGATAGAAAATATACTGGCATTTAATAGATGTACAAAACAGGCCCTTGTGCCTGACCAAGGATAATGATGACCTCAAGAAGTCAGCAACACACTGATATCAGAATATATAGAATAGTATACATAGAACCAGTTAGCGAGATGTCAAAGTGGAGAAATGTTGAGCAGGAATTAACTTTCATAGACTGAATAAAACCTTTATCTATAATTTATTTATTAAAAAGTTAGCAAGTAAATATATTCTTAGGATGCTATCTATGATATTGTTTTATCCATAAATACAATAGGTTTATTAACAAGCAAACATGAGTTGCACTCAGATAACATTCATTAGCGATTGACCTAGTCAATGAATGAGCGATACCGAACAATTGATGGCGCAACGCAATAAGGTCTCTACTTAGTACAGTCGTATGATATCCTGTCGCACAGAAGACGCTGTAGACTTCCAATAAATCGTCGGCTTGTTACCGAGGCCAAGTGCCAACACAACAACCTCGAGGATATTGACCTGTTGATGCACATTTTGAGTCATTACAGCATTAGGTACATATAGATAGGTAATGAGTTATTTACCGTTACACAAATTACTATCAATATAATACCCCGCGGTGTCTTCATATAATATGCCTTTGTACACCGATACACGCTTTACGGTAGTATGTTATATAGTGGAAATAAGAACAAAAGCGACGATGACTAAGTCGTTTTGTTTAAGAAGGCACCTAGCCAATTCGTTCATTCCGTAGTTCGTCGTCTTGCCTCGCTAATAAATGAAACATTCAATATTATGAACTCGCCCGAAGGTAAAAGAAAGTTACTGAAATCGGGGCGAATAAACTATGAATGTAGTGGTGGTAACTAAAACGAAAATCGATAACATACCTACACAGGTGTATTGCCCAATGGAACTAATTTTAGAGGGTGACCCGACTTGAATATTCACTAAATTTGATTATAACCATTCATTTTTCGGGCTACCTATGAAACTTACAGAAAGGTAATTATCATTAGGCACGACTTCTAAGTTATAAAGTCAAATGTACCCAATTCTACGCGCTTGTTTAAATGTATTATGAAAGATGTTACAACATAAATACCTATTTAAAATGAATGCGAACAATGTGTTTGTTGTGAAATAAGTAATTAAATACTTATTGTACAAATTGTTCTGAGTAGTCGATTCTCTTCTAACGCTTATTGACACAAATTCTTCATTTAATGCTTCAACAGTTAGGCATATTATGTAATATTTACACCTCCGAAAGAAGCATGAACCACACACATTTAAAGTATATAATGACACGTTATTCAAACAACGCGCGATATATTCCAAAGTTTATTCGGCCTTCGTTTCTGAGTGCCGCTGTGGTGATGCGACATCGTTATATTCATTAGTTATACATAGAAGCACGCGATATAAGTTTGACGTCAGCTATACACACCAAACACCCATAAAATCTTTAATAGCAAGGCATGGGTGGCAAGGCTGTTTTATAATCAAACTTGACTGAATTGCTTACCTGAAGGTGCTAAAGGCAGATTAGAGGTATCTATGCTATGCAAATGATATAGAATGAATATGAAATATAATTGACACATGATAATTCATTTCATTCATAGTTTTTTTTTGTCATTGCAAATAACAAGCAATGTATTTGCAAGTAAAATGATCAATCTTTCCAGAGTCCTCTCCTTAGTGAAGTAGGTACACTTTTGTAAACGAAGACTCAACTTGTAATTACAAAGTTTTTCGAGGCAAGCTCTTTTTTCAAATAGCTAACTTAGGTAATCGAGCATACCACGGCAATCGTACCAACCCGTACTTAAAATAACCCAATATAATTAATCTGTACCAAGTCGCATTAACAAGTAAAATAAATTTCAGAGCAACCCAGCCCGCCCACTGGTAAATTAGTAACGCGTAATTGGCTGCAATAATTAAAGATAGAGAACTGGTTTGATACTGTCATTTTCATTAAAAGCTAGTGAATGTGCGTGCTTTATTATTTGTTCGTGTAAGCAATATGCATCAAATGCAGCGGGACCTGATAGTAGTGACGCTGCAGGCAACGGGCCGGCGGGTGCGCCGCGGCGGAGGCGGCGGCACACGGGTAGTGCGCCTCCGGCCGCGGCGACGAGCGCCGCGGCGCCGCGCAACCGTCCCTCACGCGAAAGCAAACCCTACGCAATTATCTTCCGCGATAACTCGCTCCAACGCTATCAGTTCGTGATAAGTTACCAGTGTGATAACAGATAAAAACGAAGTGGTCGACGCCTGAAACGTACTCACACCTATTATGTAAAATTGTTTAAGACAAATAATTGGAAACGTTATAATGACAACCATGGCGGGGCCTCGCAAAACTGTCTCCGTTCACGACTACCCGGAACACCTGAACCCCTTCCACGAGGAGGACAATCACAACAAAATAAGATTTTGGACCATCGGCCGGAAGCTCAGCCGAACCAATAGCATCAGTTTCTCCGGAATAAAGGACCTGAAGAATTCTTGGTGAGTAAATATTTTTTACCACAGTCACGTTATAGCTGTAAAATCCTGTTAAAGATTATACAAAGATAATTAACGTGAATAAATGCATGTACGTTCTTCGATCGGTCATTATTTTCTCGTGACAGTGCGAATTTAATCTTCACGTAGACATAAGACGTTATACTTAATAAGGAAAACTGCACTTTACGTACTTATGTTTTTAAACTAAAATAGCTTGTTGTAATTTAAATTTATATATGTATATTATACAGGCAGATACTTTTCCGCTAATGGCGACAGATATTAATTTATTCAGACATTAACTTCTAAGTTAATTGAAGACGCGCTACACCTATAATAAGCTTCGACGTATCTTCTAGATATTTTTCCAAGAAATTGGTGCAAAAGTTAAATCAATAAATAATCCATTTAACGCTACACTAATACTCCCATCGCAAGGATTTCTCGTATCGTGGGTGCTATGGACATAAAAGAAGAGTTTAGCACTGTTCCAGGATAGAAGTCTAGGTTCATCATTATCAAAATTCCAGACCCGGAAGCGAACCCCCGACCCTTTCCGATCGGTACAGAAAAAGTACATCCACACAGGTTGTCTTAATTTAATCGAAAATCTTATCTAATTAAGTGTTCCAGACATGTAATTAAAGAATCACAAAGATCTAAGGCAAGTCACATACTGGAATACATAATTGTAACTTGAAATTGCACCCGGAAGGTTTGTGGTCACTTTGCTCGCCACAAAGTACACTGGCAGCATGTACAGTACCAAGTTTTCTCCTAAGTGAATTGTTTTGCATTACAAGTTGTATAGTTATTGCAAAACATGCTTACCTACATTTTTAAATGTCATTTAGCCTTCATCCTTCTGTGCTTATCATGAATTTTACACGTAACATGCATACATAATATTTATATCGTTAGGCTAAAAAATAGCTTAGTGTGATAACATAGTTGACAGGTAGCAAACAAACCTAAAATAAATTAATACCACAATTTCTCCATAATATTTTTGTCTACGTTCACTTTAGCTGTGAATGTAGAAAAAGACAAATAACTCAATGTCACACACATCTCTACAATAACTAGTTAATATTAACGTGTCTTTTGTGCTTCTGTAACTTATCTACTTAAATATCAACAACTTAGCAACCAATGGAATATCCATCGCAATGAAATGGACACGCACTCTTTACAAAATGTCCATATATGTACATAAAATGAGAGTTATATTTGATATTGGTTATAGATTTCATTTTAGTCACTCAGCAATCTGAGGCAGTCGCATGTAAGCCAATCCTTTAATATAAAATCATGTAGCACACACAATCATAAATTTTATTTGTCTATGATACGACTCAAGACGAATGTAAAGTGTGTAGAGGAATGAAACACACTAACACATGACGCACCTATTATTGGATAGATTCTAACAATTATTTCATCAGGCTATTTTTCTCTATTACGCATACGTAACTACTTGTCGTGTGTACACTGAATACGTATAAAAGTTTTGTGTATAATTGTTATGTAAACATTCAGTTTGACAGTAGTAGTTGTATCAACAGAACATTATAGCTCCATGTATCAACCTTGCGCTGTGACTCAATTTTTCTTCTTAAAATAAAAATTGAGTTCGTAATATTCTACTTTAATGATTTAATGGAAAATTTACATATAGCCTATATCTACTAATTAACTGTGCTTTTAACTAGTTATCGAATATTATTAATATTGAGAGAGGTTACAGACATACTACATCTCGTTTTTCTTAAAAAGCACGACATAGTTGATTTATATTTCTAGCAACGAAACATTACTCTTTATACAACAGAACAGATACTCTGACTGACGCTTCAAACCCTGCTAAAAGAAGTTTAAATTACAGGCATTTATTGAGTATTAATTATATTGCATACTTAAATATAAAGAATCTATATAAAATTCCATAATGTAGTTTGTCATAATATGTATGATATTATCTGACATTAATTTCAAAGACACTTAAACATTAATTATTAAGTGATCTAGTTAATTGTCGTGCTACCACAATATAAAATATAGATAAGCTAATGCTTATTGCATTGCACACAGATTACGTTGTTTTACATTAGGTGTTTTACGAAAAATATATATTGTAATTCTTAATTTTTCACTATCATCAACCAATAACTATCCCACTGTAAAACATGGGTGTCCTGACAGGACAGATCAATATCATTAGTAGGAATGTCTAAAATGTGTGCTATTTCAACCAGCACAAATGTAAAAAAATATTTTTTGAATCAGTAGAAAGATTCTGAACATCGTAAATGTTTAGAAAATAACTATTATTAAAAATACTGAAAGTTTGTATTAAAAATGTTTAACCGATTGACTTAATAAAATATGGTTATATTGGACTACAATTTTTATTTGGTTACGACTGAACGCTAAAACAATTTTGTTGAAAATAATGTAAAAGTACGGAAACTTTCAGATTCCTAATTTTTAAAAAAATGTTTTTACATGAATTGTATTTCTTTTAATTCCGACTTAGGTAACGGAACAAATTAAGGTCATTAACTACTTTTGCAACGGTAGTAAATAATATTAAATAATAAAATAATCCTCTATAAATGCTCTTTTTTCATGAATTGAAGTATTAAACTAATGCAGAAAGGTAAGTGATAGCTGCCCATTGAGATCTGTAACGAACTTCTCATAGAATGGGTGCTCCAATTGAAGAAGGTATCAATCATTGCTTCTCCAGAGGATAAATATTGTCGCCTTATGAAAGCCTGCAACCATACCTATCCATAGAACACTAGTTTTACTACGCTAGAAATGGATATGGAGGTAATATTTCCTCTACAAGTCATAGTATTACTTCATTCTACCTGTATTGATCTTGCTCATCTGACTAACGCACACGTAAGATAAAATTTAAGATTTCGCATTTTGGGTTTGTCAACACCGCGTGTACAACATGTTATTTAAATGTTAAATTAATATTACGTACGTAAGGTATAATTAATTAGGTAATTATATGATTCCTAAAGTTCTAGTGCTCTAGAGTACCATTGAACTCAGAAAATACATTATCTTTAAATTTAGATTTTATTTGAGTAGTTCTCTAATCAGTTACAGAACGTAAATGAATAATTTTGTAGAAGCATAGCGACGTTTTAAATAAATTATTATCCTATACACTTTGTCATTGACATTAAATATATTCTGCTCAAAATCCTACATGATAAGTAAATATATAGTATACAACTATATGTCGAGTTTATGAAACTAACATAAAAAGTAAACCTTTCAGTGATATCTACTTCTGTTCTTATCATAAAGAAATATTTATATTGCAGCGGGGGCATTCCTTTAGAGTTTTATTAAAATTTTATGAGTAACGTAAGTAATTTAGAGGTGTCACGTTTGTATTTATAAAGCTGATGTCACTTGGGTAGTTTGTAAACAATGAAGAAACACTCATATATTCAATACATGATTAACATCTTATTCCTCCTGCATTACTAAGAATATTTGAATATAGGTAATGTTGAATGTAGGTAATATTATAAAATTAAAGTCAATTCGTGTATTTCTACATAGGTACACTCATCACGAATACATAACTATAATATTTCGAACTTGTATTCAATTTTTAGAAATATGTTGCGAGAAATTGTTTTAAATAGATCACGTAATAGCCATTTGATGTAATTCCATATAAGTATTTCAAATAGATATTGAATTTGAATTAAATGAATTATTCTATCTATCATAACCATATTATGCTAATAAAATTCTATGATTAATCATTATAAGTATCGTGTAGATAGGTAGTTATATAGTACGTACTTAGACCCGGTCTCGATGAAGTAATGAATAAAGAAAAAATAGAAACGTAACTGCTATTCTCATGTATCAAAAGTGTCTATAGAAATTATAAGTTTTAAAATCTAAGTAGCGGAATAAAGAAATGTCAAGTACCATCTTAAATGAAGGTTTAAATAGAAAAAATACAACAATTATATTATCAAAATATATAAATGTTAGAAGCACGGCAACAACGAACAAGTTTTTTCAACTTTTTTACATTTAAAATAATTGTAAAACATTTAAATATAATTGACAATTCATTAATAAAATGACGAATAATTTATAATAGCCTTTACTGAGGAGCTAGAGGAGGAGGAATGCTGTTAATCCGATATAACCGATTCGTAACCTAATCACGTAAGGCGCGAAGCTGACTGGACCATTTGCCCAAAATAATATAAAAATAGAACTAAGACTATTCCCGATTTCATTTTCCTACTAATTTTCACAATAGTGATGTATGTACCGACTTCCTCAAAGAAGCAGTTTCAAAATGAATTAATTGCACAGAGTTTACCTCGTAATCTCCTTGGATTATTAGCTATATCCTTATATAGCGCAATATTTTGAGACGTTAGGGGTATTTTGAAACGCCAATTTCGATTTATTACCCAATAATAAAGTTTAATTATCATATTTTTACTTTGTAGTAACTTCCAAGTCTATTATATTTTTATATAATAAATTTTTTGTTACAAAACAATTATCCGAAATATAAAAAGTATAATTATAAATATTAATTTGTGTAGAGTCATGTTATATAAGCAAAAATAATTTATGATTTTATTTTTATGTATTGCATATCGAGATTTTTAACAGTCCAGATACAAAAATACTGAAATATGTTAAAAAAAATGTGAATCCAGGCCCAACATCCAAATAATCGTGAGAAAATGAGAAGACTGTTGAAAAACTTTCGCATCAAGTATATTATATCATTAGGTAAAAGTATACAAACGTAATGCACTGAGGTATTATAAAATTGTGAATTATGAATAATAATAATGCTGTCTGTTCTTTGCAAACACTAACAATTACCTCATTTGCGCTGAGTTTCTTTTCTTTCAAGTGACCTAGTAATGATTCGATACGGTAGCTCGGTAGTGTTTATTTTATTGAGAATTGCACTTATCTTTCTTTCAAGTTCTGAATGATTTGTAAAAGTAACTTGTAACAACTTAAACAATGGTTTTGACACTAACTACCTGCCTGTTTTGAAATTTCGATTGTCGTAACTTCAAGATTAAATGTTTAATTGGTAGTTTCGTGTTTATCGGATATTTGAACCAATACTAGTAGAATATTGCAGTAAATTGACATTTGATAACGGTATTATAATACTTATTTATGTATGGCTTTAATAATACCTCTAACTTAACATACTTACCTTTTAATAAGAAAAAACTAAGTTAAAAAATTTAAGTAGCTACACCTATTCGCGATGTAGGTACTTACATTTTTAACTCTTTAAATACTAATAACTGATATAATTTACTAATATCTCTAATGATTTTTGATTTTGCTTCCCAGTTGGCTTTATAATAGCGTCTAAATAATATAAAATAACCACTTAGACCGACAATGTCCAGATACATAGGTACCTACTTACGTACTCATTATAACCCGGAGGCAGAGCAATGAATCATATGTTGTTTGTTCTTTGATCTTAAATCAAACGGAAGAAAGGCTTGTCTTAATGGAAACGTAATGAAAGAATAACGGAATATAAATTGTTCCATGTAGCAATCGAGTTATCATTGACCATATATAAAATAAAAAAATGGACATATTAAGAATTTTCCTTTAATTTATACTTCCTTTCTAGTTCAGTCACCCCTAGCTACTCTTTTATGTAGTAAATTTATGTTCAATTCAAATCTTCTAATTGTAGACATATATGTATATTATTTTTATAGATACAACATATAAAAAGTATATAAAAAGAAATAGTTGTCTTCAAAAAGAAATCAAATACGAAACATTTGAAACTTGGGAAGGTTTAATTTTTTTTGTTCTTCTAGATTTTCTAAACGCACAAGTTCGCAGTGTCTATATTTGTCTCTTAAGAAAATAGAAAGTAAAAGATGACAGAAATGAATTAATATTTAATGTTGTTAATTAACAGTTTTACTTCCCGGATCACGATATTCGACGCATAGCCATCGGCAATCAAAGGAAACTTAGCTAGCTAACTAGATAGCTAACACTCGACAGATACAAAGGTATGGTGTGAAAAACTGGCAACTTTTAGGTCCCGTAAGTCTTAAATTGACATACCTTTTTTACCACGACATATTATGTTAAGCTCACTGCAGTACATTTGTGAAAATCGCATCGATAATGATTAAGTCGTTTCTGAGATTAGCGCGCCCAAACATACAGACAAACATATAAAAAACTAACAACCACTAACTATCTACCTAGTGTAACAACCACAGTTTTGGGCGCTACTGAGCGGTAGCAAAGGCCCCCTAATAATAGGTTTTTTATTATGTATACCAGGTACAAGTTACATTTAGACAGCCTTACAGACATTAAAACATATTGAGAATCAATAACCCAGCGCGAGGCGAAGCTAATGTTCATCGATCTCGTTTAAAAGTTTCAAACGCAAACATGTACGCCGTGATAGCAACATGAAGCAAAGTTATTTAATGGACGTGTCTTGGCACTAGTCCAAGGTTTCATTACAAAATTGCCTTAATATTCCTCGCACACGTAAATATTAAAACCAAACAGGCACTCTCGAAAGCAGTTTATGACAAGATATTATATTGAACAGAGTTCTGTTTCAAGAAAGAACAACGAAAATATTTGTGTGCTCACTGCACAGATAATGTATTGGTAAAAGAAAATTAACAACAGGAAAAAGAATCGGAGGAAGAAATATAGTTTTGCTTGTTGAACAATTGAAATATATATAGAAGAAAATAACGGGTATCCTACATACATTTCTACTTACATATATCCACACTATATTTACCTATAGCTGTATTAAGTATAGGATTAAAATCACAATCTTCTTGACGAATAATAACATATTTAATTGTGAAGTATCTATTTCCTATTTCCTAATCTTACTTTTATAATGATCACATCAATACAATTACTGCTCAAGAACAGTCTACTACTCTAGATCGGTGACTGGCAGGCGCAATGTCACTAGGACAAAAATAATTTAGTATCCGAAACACCAATCAACCGTTGTATCACACCATTTTTGGCTTATCTATAAATTGATAACTCAGATTTGATAAGTAAGTAGAGATGATAAAAAATAAACAAATGACAACTCTATAAGACACATGGAATGGGCATTTAAATGTGAGATATAATCTCCCTAATTTTCGACTATATTCGTCAAGCCGCTATCCTATCCGATGCACCTATACTTAACCCACCCCAGTCTCTTCCAGTGCCGACAATAAAATGCTGTGCAATGCAGGTTACATTTGGCATAGGTGACTTGGGCACATATTTTGTTCAGATAATAGAATCATATATTTAAACGGTTTAAGGTAAAGCAAAGTTAAATGCTATTATTCCTTGCAGAAATAAATACAGCCTTATTAATTTTAGTGGTAGGTAAGGTTATTATTGTACCACCAGTAATTGCTAAAACTTCTGTATACCATCAAAATAAAATATATATACCCGTTTTGTATAAATCTCCGGGAGGTTTTATAAATTGTCAACATTTTTTCGTAATCGAAGTACTGCTGGCTCAAAACGTGACCTATGAAATGCTGATGGTGCTAACGAATGACATGCACGTTGTTTTTCTACTAATACATAACAAAACAACAATTCTTACATTATAATTACATGACATGTCCTATAGCAATAGTATGTTATAGCTAAGCATCAGCATAAATGCGTAGATCCCACAAAGCAATTTAGCATATAACCTTCGCAAGGGATGAAGCTGGATACGTTTACAATTTATTGTCGCTTATTAATATTGTCAACTTCAATTCTGCAGTAACACTATATGGCTAGGATCTCGCATGTTGATGTAACCGACGTTCCATTGTAGAGTTATTGTGTCTAAATACATCTGAATCAAAGTTCACACAAGGAACTTGTTATTCACTTCTAGCTGATATTACGAATTATACAATATGCAATAATTTAGTGGAATAAATATTTGTTTTATATTTATTGAGTAACAATAAGTTTTGCGGCATTATTATTTTTAAAACAATAATTATACGTATCGCGTTTCCAAAAAGATAAAATTATAATTAATTACCTCAATAAAAACGGTACACGCTAACGACCTTTAAACGATTTAACGTGTGCAGTTAATAACTTAAAATTCAGTGAGTAATGAAAAGTGAGCAGCAACAATGGATAATATAAATTTAATATCTTTAAAAGATTCTTATAATTAATAAACTCATGTATCCAATAACACGGCGAATTATATAGTTACCTAAACTTTACTTTGCAGTTATTTAATGGTAGGAATTATCTTACATAAATGATATGGCTTACATAAATGTTTAGATCTAATAAATTTCCATCGGATTTTTTAATCTCGCCAGTAAACACTTAAATTGTTCATTTATAAGGAATATCAAACATTTTCTTGCCACTTTATATACTTATCCTTGTTTTGCAAATTGAACTAAAAGTACCTGCCTACTTTAAGTTTATGAGTTCTACATTGGCGGTCGTTAATTAGCTAAGTATTTGTACCGAAGGAACTTTGTGTTTAACCTTTGAGAGTAGAGACAAATGTTTGAGTATGATATTACCTACAACTTAAGTAAACCATAATTATGCTATAGCAAAGAGATAACAAATAGGTAAATATACCACATAATAGACTGTTGTTCTTGAACAATGACATCACAAAAGATAAAGTGGATTAAGTGAGTCACGCTGAACGAAATTCATGTTCGAAATCATAAAATATTTTCAAGTGTGCAAGTGGGTCAGGCAGGTACATCATTGTTTGGTTAGAGCGGCAGCGGTATCCAACCACTCATTATCGCCACCTATATTTCGAAGGTCCCAACCTCGTAGGATATTAGAGCATTACATGAATAAAACTGTACGAGACTCCATTTTCAAATATGTACTAGGTAACTCGATGCAACTAAACTGATACTATTTTGTATTTCGTTTTTTTTTCATGTACACACATGAAATATTTAATAGGCACATATCATTAACCACATATTGCAGATTCTGTGTACACCTACGAGCAAACTAATCCATATAAAATCTGACAGTTTTTCCAACAGCCCATAGTTTTTGACAATTTATGACAATCGCATTTTACTCAAAAGTAGGCATTTGACAATATCGGTCAATCAGCCTGTATAACTGTATAGCTAACTACTGATTGTTAGGTATATTTTGTGTACGACACCTTTTTTAATAATAACATTATGTTGCATTACATATACTTATCTATAAAATAAAATAAAACATTTTGTTGCAACTGAAGCAAATTAACTGCAAGACTTAATTATTGTGATAAAAAAGTCTCTTATCAGATTTCCTCTTCGGGTTTAACTACGTGTACCACAAGGTCATTTGATACAAGAAATTTGTACGTGACTAATTACAACACGGAAAGTTCTTAAAATGTCCTTTACTAATGGTCTTTGTTTATTATAAACAAATTGGCTCATTCTGTCCGATACAAGGGTCAGTCATAAATGGCGTTGAGATGGTTCAAGAGCAGGTCAAATCTTGTTTTATCTACATGTCTGACCCAGGGGATTTAATGTCATACCTACGCATGCACATTGTTTACAAAACCTGCTATCGCACGGCTCAACTAAGGCAAATAAAATGGTTAACTGCCTTCACTCAACACGTGTGTACATCGTCTTTGTCTTGTGTGCATTAAATTTTGCCCTAAAACGAATTACGGCGAGGTACTTATTTAGATTTACATAGTCCAAATTGTGTTTCTACTAGGAACGGCCACAAGCTTGCATTGCCTAAGTGCAGGCTTCACAAGACAAGCCATTCGTTTATCGGCATGTCTGGGAAATTCTATAATAAAAATCCAGACCTTTGCGAAAATTCAAGAAAACTGCAAAACAGGTCCTATCCAAAAGCTTATTATGACATTAAGGACCATTTAAATGATAAGAAAACCTGGGACTGAGCCTACCTCACCGGGCTATTTCTATTTCACATGTAATATTTTTATTTACTCGAAATTGTGTACAGATGACAGTGAAAAGATTCTGACACACACGATTGGCTGTCTCGTGTGATCACCATCTTTCTAAAGTTATACTGTGTAATGTTCATTCATCAAGGATTGATTTAAAAGAGGCCGAGAGTTTTTTCCGCACCTTGGCCAACAGGGCGTTCAAAGCCGATGTATTGATTTTACACTTTACCCTTGACGCTCATTAAGTGTATGTAAATACCTTACAATGAAATAAAATATTTGAATTTGAATCTACTGAATAAACTAATATACATAATCCTGCAAAAAAGCGTTTATTGGATTTTTAATAAAATAAAACACAAATCCAATGTTTTAAGGTGTGTATAAAATATGTATATATTTTAACAAAATAAATGCCTCATAAAATTTGACGGAGTAACAGATAAATTTATTTCTGTATTTTGTGGGTATTTACGGGTACACCAATGGAGTCCACTCAGAACGCTATTGAAGCAAATTGTAAAAGTAAATGATTCAGATGCCTCACTACGTACTTTTGTTTGCGTTTGATGTGACTGGGCTATGGACACCTGATTTCTATATTCAACCCTAAGATTGCATCCTAAGAGACCCGTCAATGCGGATAGTTTCGCCGTTCAGCATAGGGTTCTGTATGATGCTTTGCACGAGCAACGCGTATTCCTGCGGATGTCCCAGGCGTGAAGGGAAAGGCACTGACGCCTCCAACCCTTTAATCGCTGCTTCCGGCAAAGTTTCTATCATCGGCGTACGGAAGAGACCTTCAAAAAACCAAGAAATAAAATTAACAAAGTGGAGAAATAAAGTATGAAGAATGTGACAAGAGGAGCCATCTGTTGACGAAATTGTAAACGAATTCTCACAAAAAAATATGGTAATAATGTAGTGAAGAACGTATCAGCTTGAAAAAGGCATAATTAGCGTTTTCGAGCATGGAAACACTTAACAACTGTTGGTGTCCTATTGGTGAAACTAATTGCAGCGTACTGACCTCCCTACAAAAGTAAAAGTAAGAGACCGAGAGCATATTTAATTCAATCTGATCTTTGAATTCAGGAATCAATTGTAAGCAATTGATTTCTGAACACGTGGGGACGGTCTCCGATGCACACAACCGCGTTTGAAATTTTATATCACTAACGGTTGCTCAATTATGCTCAATTATATACCAATGAGTCCGGATTGTGGAAGGCAAGACTAAACTGGAGTTGTTTTCTCCAGACTGGAGATGCGCCGACAACTAACAGAAAATTGTATTGTATTTAGCATTTACGAATACAGAAACGTTGTTTCCGCTCGCAGTCTTGCAGCGCCGACGTAAACACAGCACTTGTGTTCGTCCGTAATCCATACAGATTTGTACGTACAACACAGGTGTGTACAAGCCGCAGGCACGTTACACAATCATATACACGGCAGTCTCGTACGCCGCAGGGAAAGTGTTAAAACTTTAAAGGGTTATCTTACCTGGTGCTATAGTAACTACTCTAATTCCTTGCTTAGCCAAGTCTCTGGCTATTGGCAATGTCATGCCTACAACACCCGCCTTTGAGGCCGAATACGCCGCCTGACCAATCTGCAACATTTTTATCCCAAAATATAGACACACCATTAAAAAAGTACGACAATAAATAGTAATTAGTATTGTTTGATGTATTTTAAGACAAATCTTATTGAATGGAGTATTGTAAAAATTATAGTTTCATTTCCTTCTTCAAATAGTTTTTGTTTTGTACCTGTCCATCAAATGCAGCAACACTAGCAGTGTTGATAATCACCCCTCGTTGGCCATCTGCATCCGGAGTGTTCTTTCCGATCAAACCAGCAGAGAGGCGAATGACATTAAAGGTTCCTATTAAATTTACCTGTTAATTTACACAAGACAATATTTTTATTGTAACGTATTATAAATCGTAAACATTGTGCATTATTGAAAACTTAGGTAAAGGCAGAATCGAATTTTAAAATGTTAAACTTAACAAAATAAGAAGAAAACAGTATGTACCTCAATAGTCTTTTGAAACAAATTCAGATCAAATGGTTGGTTCTTCTTAAAATTATAAATTCTGGCAGCAGTGCCAATTCCAGCACAATTGACTGTCACATCCAGACGTCCAAACTTGTCTAGTGTTGTTTGTAAAGCATTCTTTACATCCTTCTCTGAAGCTACCTGCAATTGCACATAGAAATATAGAAACAAAAATATGTATTGACATGAAGTTAGATTTGATTTTGTACCATTGAAAGAGGAATAGTTGATAAAAGTTAATTTACAAAATAAAATTATTTTAACTGGAGAGTAGTTATTGTTATATTGTGTTCAATTTTATTCAATCAACACCTAAATCTAAAGCAATGTGAACTTTCTGACCTGACTTTCAATTAAATATAATTGTATTCAAATATTCCACTTATGTATTAAGGTCATTTAATTTTTCCATTGTAAGTGGTTGACACATATGAATGTGGTACGTGAGAGTATTTTTTTTACACTTTTACTGCGATGCTCATACATTAGTTCAGGTCAGTGTTGCGAGAGATTGCACTAAACTGGAGCTTATGGAGCAACAGATCTGTACAAGCCAAAAACATGTTGCGGCGCGCAAGATACATCAATATTGTAAGCCACAGGGAAAGAGTTAAGCTGTATATGAAAGCTTACAACCAAGTGGAGTTTGCACAGCAACCAATTATTGAATCTACTGACCACATTTTTCTTTATCTGTGTTGACAGACATACTGTGACTGTGCAATTTAATCCTTGATGTAGATAGTTGTAGGTTTTTATTATCTTCTGATGATTTAAATACTTCCCATGTAGGAAATTACTGTGTATCAATGCCTCTATCCTGAATATACTGAAGTTACATCAACATACATTATAATATATCTACATTTAATCCAAGTTTTGTTGTCAATTTAAAAAGAGTGCTGAGAGTTTTATTTTCTGGGTTTTTTCTCCCGTTCAACCTTAGCCAAAAGGGCGCTCAAAGCCAATGTACTGATTTTATATTGTACCCTTGACGTTTATTAAGTTTATATAAATATCTTACTATGTTTGAATTTGTTCAATTTTTAGTATATGTTTATATGATGTAATGTGGATACATACATCTACGGGAACAAATGCAGCATTCTCTCCTAGCTGCTTGGCAACCTCTTGTCCAGGGCTTGAAGGCAGGTCACATATGACGATTCGTCCGCCCTGTTTCAATAGCAGCTCAGCTGTAGCCCGGCCCAATCCAGAGGCCCCTCCGGTGATAAGTCCTACAATACCCTAAAAAATATATTTAAATCGTAAATAAATACTAACTCTGTATATGTAAACTTTTGGATATCTTTACCTAAACATTGTACATATAAATAAAATGAATATTTGCAAGAATACTTCTTCTCTAATTCAACAAAATTATAAGTCGTACAATGTAAATATTACCTAAATATTGATATAAAAAGTACAAATACTGTAATTTATCAAATAATTGCTAATAAGGTGCTTACTTTACTTTACTTTTATTGCGAAGGGGTAAGAAACGGGCATGCTGGCCACTTGATATTAAGTGGTCACTGCAGCCCGTAGACAACCACGTCCAATCTCAATTACGGCAGGTTACGAGGGTGGCGGTGGTGCCGCCCAAGGCGAGCTCTATCGGCTCTACCACCTTCAAAAATGCTTTCTTCAATG